>JAECUM010001242.1:0-152642 GCA_016617855.1 Megalonaias nervosa
TCATGTATAGTTTGATTCGTCTGCTTAGATGGAATCGTGTCCATTTGGGAAGTTCTGACAATTCATAGCACATGTAAATTATTTAGCAGCATTAAGTAATGGTATTGTATACCACAGTATAGGTGAATCATTTATGTGATGATGTTCCAAACTTTTGCTTTTGGGAGTAGATTCTCTTATGTCTATGTTCGGTCGCTGTAGCATTGGTCCATTAGTAGTGAGTTAGTTGTAAGAAGATAAGATCGGCTGACCGAGGCTGAGTCGAAAAATATAATGTGCGCAGTGCGCTAAGGTTACCTTGGAGACGTGTTATCCTGGTGGAAACGCAAACTAAAGACCTGAGTTTTTTCGGGTAAACAGGAATGGTCTTGTGTTACAGTTGTTGTATTGTTGCTAGAGACCTATGTGTAGAGAAGTCTTTTCTGCAGCGATTTCCGAGGATTGTTATGAGAGAGTTTGAACCCGAATAACTTGTCGGAACATTTTCATGTTGGATTCAGCTTGGTTAATTTGTGTTCATTATTGACATTTAGTTTACTTATAAGCAATTACTGATTCAAAAAATAAAGTTTGGATTTGGATGTCGAGTGAAGGGCTATTAGAAACAAGCCCATTGATTTAGAGTTTTGTCTTTATCATGTTTGGGAATCATTAATCGCGTTAGTGGTTGATTTTGGGGAAAGTAATCAATTTTTATTAGACCACAGAAGTGTGACGTTTGTGTCACTGTGGGACGAGTGATCTTTTTTGAAGACGATAGTAATGTAATAAATTTTGGAGTATGCGCATTTGGTTATAGCGCCCCGTTTAAGCAATTCTTAGATTTGTGTGATTACTTGTTTGATTATTGGAATTCGGTGCAATGGAAATGTTCCTTAGCCCGAAATAATTAGCCAATTACTAGGAGCAAACGTCACAGAGAGAAGAGTTAGTTTCCATGATGCCATGGTCAGTTAGTAGTGAATTCAGACCCAAACCGCATGACTGTCCCTGTAATACTATAGCCCTATTAAAATCTAGTGGTGTACATTGGTGATGTGACTGCAGTGGCAGTATTTACGGTAGGAAACCGGTAAATTACACAATCGAATAAACAAGAAGGGACTCGGCAGATACCGTTTATGTCGCCATGGTGGCAAATATGATGCAGTTGTACTGGCGTAATGTGCCTTGAAACCATGAATTGACTGGCCTAAGGTGGCGTAGTTAAAATAGTTCCCTGTGTTAAGGGATAGTTGTAGAGTTTCTACGGCGTGAACTACTAACGGTAAGGAAAGTTGATGAAGAGAAACTATGCAGATGCGCGGTTGATATATAGTTGGCAAGTTGGGAGATCTGTAGTCTTGCATTGATTAGAGTAGAATTTATGTATAGAATGGACACGTCGGACTTTCTAATTTACAACTGAAGTTGTATAGAAATCTTTGGAAATTTGGGGTAAACTTATGACTTCTAGCGGGAATCGCGCCAGGGTTTGACACCGCTCGTCAAGCATAGACCCCTGGCTTGTAACAGTAGCTTTAACACTTTTTCAGTCATATCGCTGCGATGTCTGCAGTGTGGCAGTTTATAGTGATGTTTAGCACTGGGTCATCATATAGCATGTTGTCCCACCCAATCACATTATCTTGACACCAGGCCGACCAGTCCTAATACTAACCTCTTAATGCTGCGCGCCTAACGAGGCAGCTGTTAGCACCATTTCATAAGACTTTTGTATGATTCGGCCGGGATTCGAACCCACGACTTCCCGCATCCGAGGCGGACGCTCTAACCACTAAGCCACCGGAGGGGTCAAAGAAGCAAGAAGGATTCAGATCAAATGTTACAGGTAACATAAATTTATTCAAAGTTTGATATAAATTTTCTTTGATGTATACATTAACGTTAACATTAAAAGAAAAAGTGTAAAGTACTTCCACGCTCTTCATTGCGAATACAAATAAACAGTAGTTCGCGCCTTTCATTGCAAATACAAGTGTAAAGTGGTTCCGCCCCCTTCATTGCAAATACAAGTGTAACATAGTTCAACGCCTTTCACTGCAAATACAAGTGTAAAGTAGTTCGGACCCTTTATTACAAATACAAGTGTACAATAGTTCCGCAGCCTTTATTGCAAATATAAGTGTAACGTGGTTCCGCCTTTTCATTGCAAATACAAGCGTAAAGTAATTCACATAGTTTGTATCACATCCAATGCAGTTATTTCTGTATCTTGCATAAAAATGGAAATGTTTGATTGTATATATAATATGAGCTTATATGTATATACTTGCAACTATTTATAAACTTAATCACACCGTGTGAAGTCAGATAGGTTGGTAGGTAGTTGTGATGGTAGAAGGGTAGCTGGGTATATATGCGTGGATGCATGTATGTACTTAGGTGGATAAGTAGATGTGTATATTGGCCTTTTTGTTCTTGACTAATAGATAATTATTTCAGCTTACCAGAGTTGTGTCTGGACTTGTAGGACTGGTCTCTGATGAATTCAAGTCTATTCCCACCAACATGGGCGCGCCTTCTCTACCACAGGACTCTAACATTGCGCCAAACTTTTCATGATGGGTACGATATAATGTATCATTATTTTCTGATACACTAAAAGCGTTCAGCGATGTCTTCCAGATAACCTGTATCTTGACGTTTGTTGTATTTACGAGGGATTCGTTGCTATTAGTTATTAGAGTATAGTTTGCGCCACCTATACAGTTAAACAAATAACTTGTCGACCAGTGCTGGAATGCCTGAACTAAGGTCATAGATGGTTTGGCCTCGGCTGCATCGTTCGAGCGCAAGACCATAGCGTAATGCATAACCTGAACAGGCTTACTGGCTTTGATGTGGAAAACGTTATATGTATCCGTCAATCGCTGGACCACTATTTCGTTTCTCTTCTGAATGGTCCGAATCGGAAGATCCGTCATCTCGAGTTTTGTGTCATCTTCCCGCGTCTGAATATGGACCACATCCGAATACACATGGGAAGCCTTAGACATCACAATGAATTCTGTGCCCCACTTTGGCTTTGGAAGTAATTGCTCAACAATGTTCGAACCGGGCTGCGTACTCGAAATGTTCCGCCCACCAACAAATACGGCGACATTTGGAACACTTTCTATAACTGTCCCTGTAAGATCTTCCTTGCTTTCAATTTGAAAAACTTCGAGCTCATCCAGTGTTACACTTATTTCTTTATTTACAGGTGTTTTGATGGCCCCTTTCGCGCAGTAGATAATATCCCGTGGATCACTCAAAGAGGGCAGTATAATTTTGACCTTGGTTTTCTTACTCCTGGCCGCCACGACAACCTGGCAATATCCAGAGTAGGCACAAAATGACGTTACTAAGTATGTGGTGCCCAGATAGTGGATCGGTAAAGCTAGATATCCATCGGTCATGACTGTATCGGAGTTAAAGACTTGCGCTTTGAATTGCTTTGCTGCGGCTAGTCGGAGCGCCTTTCGACTCAGTTCCGATCCAGACATGGTGTATTCCCTAGGTACCACAATTTTACTGAACTTATTCGACTTGCTCAGGTATACCGACTGAATTAAAATATTAGAGGAATTAAATAAATCGACCGTCAGATTCTCAGACTCAGATGCCACGTAAATCGTCATATTGGAAGCTGTTGTGACGTTTGGATCAGCTGTGCCAGGAAATGCAAGAAGATATTCCGTCATTTCAGTCTCTGTGAATAATGTGAATAATATAAGATAGTTGCAACGAGAAGACTTATTGAATGCACGAAACCAACTTGTCCATTACGAAGAAATCGACTTATCCATTACGCGAAATCGACTTCTTCATTACGCAGAATCGACTTCCATATTACGCAAAATCGATTTCTTCGTTAATCAAAAATCTAAACTGTCACTTCGTTATTCGAGCTATCTGGCAAACCAAAAGGTCATAACGTGACATTTCGCGCGGATGTAGGCATTAGTGCATAGCAGACACGCTTAACTATCGACCTAGTAATTAATTCTCATCCAAGTACACATCACACGGATGTCTATATTAGTGACTTTATGCCATCCTTTTTATGGGGATGTATGCTTAGTCGAAGGAATATACGAGTTGGAGGTACATGCAATGTGATGGGTGCAGTAACCAGCAGAACAGTCTTCGCATAACAGTAGAATATTAATCAAAATTGCCTAACCAGTATGATAATATTTTTCTCCATATTTAAAAATGCACTTCACATTATCACGCATCCTTTCTGTTTGGTGTATATTTGTAAAATTCTGTGTTACCTATATATGCCTGTATTTGTTACATAGGAATCCGGTGTGACTATATGCTAAGATAAGAGTTGATTTACTGGGTCTGTATGAAAGTGTGTCTGCTATCTACGAATGCACACACACACACACACACACACACACACACACACACACACTTGACATGCTGTAAACAAATTTAGTAAATTGCTGCTTATATCTTCGTTATCTTTCAATTACTTGATGTATGTCTTACACATTATTGTTTGTACTTTTCCTCCAATATGCAAGAAACAATACTTAAAAATATATTCGTTTGGCTAAAACTGTTAGGACTCTTCATGACAAAATACTCACCTGTATAATTCATTACGCAAATCAACGCTACAAGGCAAACTCTGACCTGAAAGTAAATTAACATCGTCTATCAACGTAGTGGGAAAATGCAACAAAAATATTTGAGCTGCAGCTCTTAAACAAAATCCGTATTTAATGAAGAGATTATTCTTCAACCAAAGAAACACCAATCTTTGACGGAAGATATTTCACCACATGGCGAAGCCGTAAACTTTTAGTTGAATGAAACCATGTAATAGTGCTGGCTCATTTGTTGTGTATGTTTACTTCTAAAATCAGGACAGTTCTTACAGAAACAAACAAGGTCAAAGTCACTTGCACTTCAAGCAATAATGGATACGTCATTATACTGTTCGGGGAAAGTAGCAATGCACCCTGTCTGATGCGTTGCAGAGCCAGATTTGATTTCATTGAAATAAAAATTTATACCGAGACAGAGATAGATAGATCGATAAATGGGTTGGTGTATCATACAATTTGTAATTACTCTCTCTCTCTCTCTCTCTCTCTCTCTCTCTCTCTCTCTCTCTCTCTCTCTCTCTCTCTCTCTCTCTCTCCGACGGATGCCTAGTTCGCTATCTCCTGGCAAACTTCTAAATCGCACGGCTTGATCGATCAGCCACAATATTCCCCTTCCCTGGTGTACATGTCTCCCAGCGACACTGATAACACTGATATTATATTGGTTACATTCACTGAATTATTTATCACTCAAATAAAGCTCTGTCTAGTTTCGAATTACATATTCCTTCTCTTGATATTCCATTTTTATACCAGGGCCATGTGTTTATTCAGTGGCGTGCTTGTACATGCTGCAAAACTACGAGAGATAATGGAAAAGTTTAAAGAATAATGTTGATAATTTATCATCACAGCGGGCTCCCTAACTGAAATAAAGTCCTCGATATCTTGATAACGGTAATAGCGAGACAGCAAAACTTTTGCAGAAGGTTTGAAGGAAAGAAGTATTTTGGTTCCTATTTGGAGACGTATACTCTAAGCGAATACTTTTTGACGCACATTGCAACACGACTCTGACAAAAGCTAGGTAGTCAGGAATATTTATGTAGAATCCAAGTTGATATAAAATGTTCACAATTCTGGCGTTGCCCTAAATATAAGCCAATATGACTGAATATACTAACATAAAATCTGTATCAGTTTTCTTTATTACAGTGATGTCTGGCGAATATTCATGCAAAAGTTGTGCGTGAACAGGTGACTGCCATTGAAATGAGAAATAAATCTTGGAACCCGTTCTTCAATTTTCACCACGTTTGAGGACCAAACAGTCTCTTTTTGTGTTAATGAAATCCCAAGTGAAATATTTTATCTATTGTCAAAGGAAAATGTTCTCTAGTCTATCTGTGTCATTATACCTGAGGAGGACTGAGATCCACCAGTAATAAAATGAGTCAAACATTCGAGAAAATGGATGAAAATTATAGATAAATATAGAAAAATCAAACCAACTTTATCCTACAAAATAAAACTGCTAAGTTAGAGACTCTACATAGGACACTTAACACCGGTCTGGTATTGTCCGGGTAGATGGCAGCGGTCTGGTTTTGTCCGGGTATATGACAGCGGTCTGGTTTTTTCCGGGTAGAAAGCAGCGGTCTGGTTTTCTCCGAGTAGACGGCAGCGGTCTGGTTTTGTCTGGGTAGATGGCAGAGGTCTGGTTTTGTCCAGGTATACGGCAGCGTTCTGGTTTTGTCGGACTGATGGCAGCAATCTGGTTTTGTCCAGGTAGATCCAACCGATTTGACTGTATATATTTTATGTTTAAGCTTAACGTCTGCAATCATCTGATAACTCTTTAGAAAGTGGAGATTGTTAGTTGTGCAGTTATGTGCTCGAACTTACAACAGACCTATATTGGAAGCACATGTTATTAATAGAGTAATTAATAGAGCTGCTGACAAAAAAAATGCAGCCATTACAAGATTCCTGCTTGTAGGATTCAACGTGACTAAAACGGAATGCTGTAAGTAGAAACACCCCAACCTATTCCTAAAACTACAAATTCATCCAAATAACAAGGATGAAAAAGAGGTTGGACATATTTTATCATGGTTCGTTTCTACTGGGCCTATTTGCTGTTTTGATCAAATATAAATTTCTTTAAAATTATTCATACTTAACAACACTTTTGCTTGAAACCTCCTGCAAAACATAGTTGTCTCGCAAATACCATTTTGAATATATCGAAGAATTTGATTAAATGTGACAGCCTATTATAATTGCCTGAAGTTGATTACAAAAATCTAAATTGTTACATTTCTCAAAATATCACTCAACGTCGTTGAATGTGCTTACATAAATGCGGTACAGTTTAAGATTCTTCCTCCAGATGGCCATGTATGACAAATGTTGATATGAAATGTGTGCGTGTAAAGTAATTACAATAGAAAAGAGACTACAGTCTTGGAACCCGCCTTCTTTCTTTAAAGACATCAAATTTCACCATTTTTCGAGGAACTAAGCGGTCACTTTCGGTGGTAATGAAATCCCAAATTAAATATTGTATTGATTATCAAAGAAATATGTTTTCTCGACAATTTCCTTCATTATATCTGAAGTAGATATACACTAGCCAGAAATAAAGTCAATCGACTATTTGAGAAAATGGATGACAATTATTGACCATTCAGACCATTCGGTTTGGAAGTGGCAGAACCAAGGCAAGATATCGCAAAGATAATATTTGTGAAAAACCAGTTTCGAAGTGGCAGAACCAAGACACGATACTCCTCCACAGATAATATTTATGAAAAACCAGATTCGAAGTGGCAGAGCCAAAACACGATACTCAACAGATAATATTAATGAAAGCCAGTTTCAATGTGGCAGAACCAAGACACGATACTCAACAGATAATATTTATGAAAAGCCAGTTTAGAAGTGACAGAACCAAGACACAATGCTCAACAGATACTATTTGTGAAAAGCCATTTTCGAAGTGGCAGAACCAAGACACGATAGTCAACATATAATAGTTAAAGATAGTTACGAAGTGGCAGAACCAAGACACAATACTCAACAGTTCATATTTATGAAAAACTAGTTTCGAAGTTTTAGAACTGAGACCGGATACTCCACAGATAATATTTGTGAAAAGTGAGCTTCGACATGGCAGAACCAAGACACGATACTCAATAGTTAACATGTATGAAAAGCCAGTTTGGAAGTGGCAGAACCAAAACACGACACGTAACAGATAGGAATCATGCAACTTTGTTTAGTGTTTAGTACCTATAGATAGAAGTACCCAGTCTGACAAGATAGGCAAAATGCAATATTTTATATAAATTCTAGTACATAAACTGTACATTTTTCATTCCGGATCTCTATAATTGCGGCTATCTAGTTCAACGTTTCAAAGCTGAGAATTGTTAATCAAACATACATTTATGTGCTCGAATTTATACATTTATATTTCATATTTTTATGTCGCAGACAAGGGAAGGTTTCTCGCTGAAATTTAGTGAGACATTAGAGTTGAGTCGTATATTACAATGATTGACATTCGAATTGTGTCGTGTATTACAATTATCGACATTCGATTTGTCAATGTTTTACAACAATGTTACACGCTGTACATAAAGTAATGATTCCAACAACAAACGTGTGTCCCGTGACAAAGACTCCCATGATGATGAAATATATCTTTGTGTGACAATTATTTTTAATTGTGTATTTTTATTATTTGTTTGTATTTTTTTTCTGCAAAAAAGAAATGAAATTAACTATTATTGTTACGGTAACACAAAAATTAAAAAATGAAACAAATCAGCTTTATGTGAACCTAAAAGATACTCCTCAACAGAGTGTTGCATGTCATCTCCCCAAAGGTCAGTAATGTTGATTCATTTCCTACCGATTATTTCAAATCTTGGAAAAATATTACTGATGAAAATAATGTTAGTATATTTATATAGAAAATATTACATCACTGAGACCCTATTCCTCTACTAGCGCTATATCCACCGTAATTCAATTTTATCTGGCCATGTCCTTAGTCATGCTATCAAATCTCTCTCTCTCTCTCTCTCTCTCTCTCTCTCTCTCTCTCTCCACAAATACATAAGGAGAAGTACCTCCGCGAAATATTTCGAATTTCTTAAATAATATGAATGTCATCACTTTCCAGTTTAGTTGCACGATCATTTAGCGTTACGAATAAATATGTGAATACTTCATTTTATTAAGTTTATGTAAATATAATGATGTGTGGTAGTATTAAAGTCCACGTACAAATATAGATGTGTTATAGTCTTAAGTCTGTGTACACATACAGATGTGTGGTAATATTACGTTTATGTACACAAATAGATGCGTGGTAATAGTATGTGGTAATATTAAGTCTATGTACACATACAGATGTGTGGTAATATTAAGTCTATGTACACATACAGATGTGTGGTAATATTAGGTTTATGTACACATACAGATGTGTGGTAATATTAAGTCTATGTACACATACAGATGTGTGGTAATATTAAGTCTATGTACACATACAGATGTGTGGTAATATTAGGTTTATGTACACAAATAGATGCGTGGTAATAGTATGTGGTAATATTAAGTCTATGTACACATACAGATGTGTGGTAATATTAGGTTTATGTACACAAATAGATGCGTGGTAATAGTATGTGATAATATTAAGTCTATGTACACATACAGATGTGTGGTAATATTAGGTTTATGTACACAAATAGATGCGTGGTAATAGTATGTGGTAATATTAGGTCTATGTACACATACAGATGTGTGGTAATATTAGGTTTATGTACACAAATAGATGCGTGGTAATAGCATGTGGTAATATTAAGTCTATGTACACATACAGATGTGTGGTAATATTAGGTTTATGTACACAAATAGATGCGAGGTAATAGTATGTGGTAATATTAAGTCTATGTACACATACAGATGTGTGATAATATTAAGTCCATATACACATATAGCTGTGTGGTAATATTAAGTCTTTGTACACAAATAGATGCGTGGTAATATTAAGTCTATGTACGCATATAAATGTGTGGTAATATTAAATCTATGTACACATATCGATGTGTGGTAATATTAGGTTTATGTGCACATATAGATGTGTCGTAATAGTGTTTCGTATATTAAGTTTATGTACACATATAATTGTGTAGTAATATCTAACTCATACATTCTTTGTTTTTTTTATGAATTTGTAATTTGATTTACTTTCTGCTTGTACAGGATAAAACAAAATACTTTACTAACAAAAGGAAAAGAAAATAGCCAAATTATCAAAATACTTCACTAAAAAAAGGAAAAGAAAATAGCCAAATTATAACTTGTACGGACACAACTGTAACGTGATTTTAAATTCTATATTTATTTATTTACATCTTGTATTACTTTTTGTACGAATAAAGACAAAATAAAAGAAAGTATACCTCGAGGAAAAAGGTGAAAATTAGAGAAAAATTGGAGAGAGAGAGAGAGAGAGAGAGAGAGAGAGAGAGAGAGAGAGAGAGAGAGAGAGAGAGAGAGAGAGAATAGAAAGCTTACCTCTAGGGCAAAATGAATATGGAAGAAAAATTACTTAGAGAGAAATTGACAGAGACAGAGACAGAGAAAGAGGAGGGAGGTGGGAGAGGGTTTAAAATAATGTCATAATAAAAGAGAATAATTCCCTTACCATATTTATCAAAGTCATTTTGTGTCCAGGTAAACAAATGAATATCTTCTAAATCACCTTCCTAGGTTTTCGTCAGATCCTTAAAACGTTTTGTCTGCATGTTAAGTCCGTATATATGATGGAATGTTTGGCAATTGCCCTAGCTTCGAGTTACACGGATGACTGAATTCCTCATGCATATTTTAATATTGTCATAGTGTTGCTTTATGGATGAAAAAAGATCGATTCAAAGTAGGCGAATGTTAAACAAAGAGAACTCGGCTATAAGTTATGGGACGGTATCCGAAAAATCAATCTCGCTGGATATGGTATTGGTTCTCTGAGTTATAAAATATATTTATTTATTTTAATTTTCACAATGAATTAAAGAAAAGCATGGCCCTTTGCAGCATTCTTAACCATATAGTTTATATGATATTTCACTTGTGTCCAACAGATTTAATTACTCATTCTTTATATGAATATATCATTTTCACAATAATTTTACTATTGTTATATATATGTAATTAAATTGTTTGTTTGTTAGTTTTAATTTTTTAAAATATTTTTATTTTATTCCATTACATGTTGCTGTATGATAATTTCGTCTACTGGATTTGATTTTTTTAGAAATTCAATTCAGTTCTGTTTGAACTTATAAACAGCCAATAGTTTGAAACGTTGTCTCTTTTGCTGACCTAGATTCAAAACCAGTGTCAGGTTTGGAGTAAACAACCTTTTTACTATTCATTTCTAGAGTAAGAATCATTGATTTTAGCTTAGGCTATACTAGAGTACGTGATTTTTGGCATGTAATGTTTTTATGTTGTACTGGAAAAATGATCACGTGACCCTCATCTGGGAATCTGTTTTTCGTCTTAATTTACTGTACAGTCGTTTACTTGAGAAGAAATAGCCAGTTGTGCTTTAAACCTTTGAAGGTCAAAGGTGTTTTGTTGTGACCAGTTTCAGCTGAATTTTTCTAATTTTTGGAATTAGTAATTTATTTACCCTGGAAAATACTAGTGCTCATCAGAATTGTTGGACAAAGGCATTTATCAAAAATTTATTCAGAAATTCCAAACTGGAATATTATTCTTTGTGATTCAACAAAGAACTGTTAACACATCAGGACAAAGCAGACCATCGAAGACGTCATCGCCTTCCATCTTGAATTTCATCGGGATTCGAACTGTGATTCACTTAGAACTTTTTATTGACAGGACTTATATTTTTTAATTCTTGGATTAATGTTTGGATTTGATTCATAAACCGTAAGTCCTTTTTCTTATTTTAACCTTGTTTTTCTAGGGGAATGAATTATTTGTTAAATTTTACAAAGCTTGTTGGCGTCCCTCTTTTCTTGTTACTTTTGTACGAGCCTAGGCATGTAACAATATACACACACACATATCATTTTCCCATTAATTTGACTATACACACACACACACACACATATATCATTTACCCAATAATTATACTAAACACACATTTCATTTTCCTAATAATTATACTATACACACATATATCATTTTCCCAATAATTATACTATACACACACATGTCACTTTCCCAATAATTATACTGCACACACATGTCACTTTCCCAATAATTATACTATACACACACATGTCACTTTCCCAATAATTATACTATACACATATTTCACTTTCCCAATAATTATACCATAAACACACATTTCACTTTCCTAATAATTATACTATAAACACACATTTCACTTTCCCAATAATTATACTATAAACACACATATTTCACTTTCACAATAATTACACTATAAATTTCCCCAATAATTATATTATACACATATATTTCATTTTCCCAATAATTATACTATACAAACACATGTCACTTTCCCAATAATTATACTATACACAAACATTTCACTTTCCCAATAATTATACTATACACTGTTACGAATATGTAATTAAATTACTTGTGTGTTAGTTTTAAATTCTTTTTTATTTTAATTTTGTTTCATTACATTTTATTGTAATGATAATTTTCATTGGATTTGAATCTCTTTTCCGAAAATTGGCTTGACCCGATTAGATCTTAACGTTACTTCAGCACTATTTTTAGCTCATAGATTTTGTAAACATTGAGTGAAGACGATTGGCTATTGCCAAGGTCATATCGGCCCGTGTGTTAGCTGAATTGTAACAGCCTTTCTTTTTTTATTTTCAGTGTAAGAATTTCATTCTTAGATAAGGCAATTCTTGCATACGTGATAAATGGCATTTTGTTTATTGCGCTGTTCAAATTAGTAAATCACGTAGCCCATCACGTGAAGCACCATGTGATCTAAAATCGCGGCTTTAAACAGACGCTCTCTAGTAGATTTAGTTAGTTGTATTTTAAACCTTGAGGGCTCAAGAGGTTTCAATTGTTGTTGTCAGTTTGTTTTTGAAACATCATCACGTCATCACCTCCATATTGGAATTTCATCGAGATTCGAACCCGGATTCTATTAGAACTGTTTAGTGATAGGACCTGTATTTTTCAATCTTAGGAGTAAATTTTGGATTATATTCACAAACCGTAAGTAATTTCCAATTTTTACATTGTTTTCTAGGGAAATAAATTATTTTGTTAAAATATACAAAGTTTGTTGGCTTCACTCTTTTCTCTTGTTATTTTTGTACGAGCCTACATGTAACAGGAGAAAATTGGGTTTGCTCGTCCTTGGGATATATGAATTTTGGCTAAATATTTCAGAAAATTGTTTTTAGAAATTTAAATTCCCCTAGTTTTTAAATCCCAAGTACTATTTTACATTTTTTTTGAAAACTTTAGTGAAAACAACAGGCTTTTATTCACAATGTTATTAAAAGTGGAGACTTTTCTTTCTAGTCCTATTCAGGAGCAGTTGGATAGTTTGAAAAAAAGATGAATTACTTGAACTTGCCAGAAAGTACGATCTTTCTGAAGCAAAATCTTCCGTAACGAAACAAGTATTAAAAACATTTTGATTCAAGATTTGGTAGAGAAGAATGTTCTTGATAAAAGTGTTTTGGCTTCCGGCCAGTAAGTCAGTATCAGACTCTGAGATGAAAGTAATGGAATTAAAAATGAAATACAAGATGGAATTGGAGTTAAGGAAGCTCGAGCTTCAGAAAGAGGAAAGAGAGAAAGAAAAACAATTGCAGGTGCGATTAGAAGAGGAACCAGTGCAGTTGCAATTTGAGAGAGAGAGAGAGAGAGAGAGAGAGAGAGAGAGAGAGAGAGAGAGAGAGAGAGAGAGAGAGAGAGAGAGAGAGAATGATAAACAAATCAAATTACAATTTGAAAAAGAAGAGAGAGAGAGACAGGAGAGGGAGAAAGATAAAAAATTTAATTTGAGAAAGAGGAGACAGACAGGCAGGAGAGGGAGAAAGATAAACAAATGCAATTGGAGTTTCAAAAAGAACAAATGCACGTACAGATGCAAAAAGAGAAGGATGATAAGGAATTTCAAATTAAAATGAAAGAAATAGAGCTGGCAAGTGAAAAGCACGATCCCACTTCACATACAAATTCAAGTTTTAGCATTACAAGAAATATCAGGTTAGTGCCCCTTTTTAGAGAAAAAGAAGTAGATAAATATTTGTCTCGTTTTGAAAAAGTTGCGGAAAATTTGAAATGGCCAAGGGAGTATTGGACTCAGTTACTATAATGTGTACTAATTGGTAAAGCTAGTGGTATTTGCTATTCAATGTCAGTACAGCAAAGTTCTGACTATGATTTGGTTAAGGATGCATCTTAAAGGGTTATGCGTTAGTCCCTGAGGCTTATCGGCAAAACTTCAGAAACTATAAAAAAAGAACCTGGACAAATTCATGTCGAATTTGCAAGAGAAAAAGAGCAGTTATTTGAGAGATGGTGCTTAGCCAAGAAAGTTGAACATGATTATGAAAGTCTCAAACAACTTGTATTACTTGAAGAGTTCAAAAACTGTATCCATTATGACATTAAAACTCATCTTGAAGAGCATAAGATCGAAACCTTGGAAATCGCTGCTCTTATTGCTGATGAGTATTCTTTAACTCATAAAGATCCTGTTGTAAGCAAATCTTTCACTCAGCAGTCTACTGGTAGAAAGGTATTTCAGCCTAATACGACTCCTTCTAAAATTCAGTCTGGCACAACTTCTAAAAATCAAGCTTCTGATAAACTTGATTCAAAATCCTTGTCTATTCCTACGTGTAAATATTGCAAGAACAAAAGACACGTTATTTCTGATTGCTTCAAATTAAAATATAGGCATCAGAATCAAGATAGACCTATCCCAAATGCTCTTATTTCTAAGAGGTCAAGGTCACGGTCATGTATTGAAAGCAATACATTTGTTGGGTGTAATAAACCCCAGTCTGATTTTATTATGGAGAATTTTGAACCATTCATGTCGAAGGGTTCTATATTACTCTTGGGTGATTTGGCCAATCCTATCCCTATTAAAATTGTAAGGGATACAGGAGCTTCTCAGAGTCTTCTATTATCAGGTACTTTGCCTTTTTCTGAGAAGTCCTGTTCTAATGAGTGTTCTCATTCAGGGAGTACAGTGCGGCTTTGTTAATGTTCCTCTCCATTCTGTAAATTTGTCATCAGACTTAGTTTCAGCACCTGTGACAGTCGTTATAGTGTCTGCTTTACCCGTTGAGAGCACTCATTTGTTACTATGCAACGGCCTAGCTGGAGACACGGTTGTGATTAATCCACTTGTAACTGGCAAGCCTTCTTTGGATCAGGAAGTTGATCCTATTGAAACAGAATACCCTGATTTATACCCAGCTTGTACAGTTACCAGAGCTATGTCAAAGAAGGCTGTTGAGAATGATTTTGATAAGGAAAATATTCCTTTAGCTGACACATGTATTGGTCAGGCTTTTGATGAGGTCACTTTCACTTCTAATTTGGATCAATCAAAAGGTATTGATCACAGTGATCCTCTTTTAAATACTCGTTCTCTTTTATCTAATCAGGGTGACAAACGGCAATCACTTGTCGTCGAACAGAAAAAAGATCCTGAGATCTCCTGTTTGTTTCAGAGGGTCATTAGTGAAACTGAAGCCACTGAAGTACCTGTCTGTTATTTCATTAAAAATGGATTTCTGATGAGAAAATGGTGACCTTCCGAGGCACCTGCTAGTGACGAATGGTCAGTGAATTATCAGATTGTAGTTCCAAAATCTTACAGACAGGAAATACTTAGTTTGGCCCATGAAACTCCTCTGGCTGGTTATTTAGGGATAAATAAAACTTATCACAAGATCTTGACTCACTTTTATTGGCCAAAACTCAAAAGTGATGTTTGTAAATTTTGTAGATCTCGTCATACTTGTCAAATGGTAGGAAAACACAATCAGAAGATACTTAAGGCTCATCTGCAACCTATTCCTGCATTTGACGAACCATTTAACAGAATTATGGTAGATTGTGTTGGTCCCTTACCTATGACCAAGTCAGGCAACCAATATTTGTTGACCATTATGTATGCGTCAACAAGATTCCCAGAGGCTTGTAGTTACCACACCTACGTGTTAAGAGGTTAGGTTAGGATCAAAGGGATGCCCTCTGGGTGAACGAGGCGTGTTCTCATCCGTCCCCACGTTGACAGACAGCAAGAGGAACATTGTCGCTAAGTTTGATTGGATCGGTTCACAGCGACATCCAATCGGAATTGAAATAGAGGACGTGATTACAATTCGACGCAAATGTTAACTTTCAGAACTTGTAAATGAAATGTTAATCTCGCCTAGGAAGATTCTTGAGCGATAGGGTTACTCCGAAAAAGCCACTCGTGATATGGCGGTAAAACGTAGAGGTAGATTCTAGGGAAAGAAAAAACTTCGAGAAAGTCAGTAAGTTATTTGCTCGATTTTTGCAGAATATTATGGCGTTATATTTGTAATTATTTGTAGTATGTATACTTAATTACTAGCATCGTTTAGTATGTAGAATTACATTTGTAGTGTTTCATTTACATGCATATCTGAGAAATGTTCTTCAGCCTTACGTAGATAATTATGTAGATGGTTGAAGTATGTAAGATTAGTTACTATGGTCTTATGCATATCACAGAGCATGGATATTTGAATATTTGCGTACTTTGTATGAGTGTAATGCAAAGAAATGAGTCTGATTATTGTGATATTGTTTAGTATAACGTGATTAGGAATATGTATTGATGTGACGAAATTTATTGATGTCTGTATAAGAAGTAATTGACACCTTGCTGTATTATGACGTTTGTTTTACCATGCAAGAACGTATGCGTATCTCGATGTGAATGAAAGCGTAACCTAATTGAATAGCCGCTATCTGATGATAGGCTGTGTGCAGCGTGAGATGTGAGGGCTAAGGAAAAATATTGTACGTCCTTGTGTTTTCACAGGAAGCTTTTCAGGGGACAGAGAAGTTCCGGTTCAATTGAGTCCCGAGTCTCCAAGAGAACAGTCGAAGTCGACAGAAGTCTAGTCGGTTTGAAGGTGGGAGAAGGTGGAGGAGGAGGAAAAGGAGTCTGGAGGAGAAAGTGAAGGAAGAGAAGAAGGAATATAGAGAAGTTGAGGAGGAGGAGGAGGAGGAGGAGAAGAAATTTGGAGAAGGTCGGGGAGGAAAGGAGACGGAATTGTTAGAAATAGGAGAGGGAAGAATACCACAGATGAGTAGAATACAAGGACAGGTGGAAATCGATCTCACACTGCTAATCAAGTGAATGCAATAGGCTCTTAAAGGGTCGAACGGAAGGAGTGTAATTGGAAATTTGAATCATTTGATTATTGAATTATTATTAAACTGTTATTCATTGAATTTCAACCTTTTTGTACATTTAACCATCTAACCGTCGGCATTGCTGACTGGGGCTCGGAGATTTCCATCTATCTTTCACTAAATTAACTTTCAGCCAAAAACGAGCCTGGATGGGACTTCTCCAATAGTTTAAATAAAATATTGGGAAAACCCAACCCCAATCATAACATTTCTCACAACTATACACACACATTTCACTTTCCCAATAATTATACTATGCATATATATTTCACTTTCCCAATAATTATACTACACACATATTTCACTTTCCCAAAAATTATACTACACACACATTTCACTTTCCCAATAATTATAAAATACACATATATGTCACTTTCTCAATAATTACACTATACACACACATGTCACTTTCCCAATAATTATACTACACAAACATTTCATTTTCCCAATAATTATACTATACACACATATTTCACTTTCCCAATAATTACACTATGCATATATATTTCACTTTCCCAAAAATTATACTACACATACATTTCACTTTCCCAATAACTATACTATGTACACATATTTCACTTTCCCAATAATTATACTACACACATATTTCACTTTCCCAATAATTATACTATACACACATTTCATTTTCCCAATAATTATACTATACACACACATTTCATTTTCCCAATAATTATACTATACATATATATTTCACTTTCCCAATAATTATGCTATACACACATGTCACTTTCCCACTAATTATACTACACACATATTTCACATTCCCAATAATTACACTATACACACACATGTCACTTTCCCAATAATTATACTACACACATATTTCACTCTCCCAATAATTATACTACACACACATTTCATTTTCCCAATCATTACACTATACACACACATTTCATTTTCCCAATAATTATACCATACACACACACATTTCATTTTCCCAATAATAATACTACACACATTTCATTTTCCGAATAATTATCCTACACACATTTCATTTTCCCAATAATTATACTACACGCATTTCATTTTCCCAATAATTATACTATACACACACATTTCATTTTCCCAATAATTATACTATACACACATATTTCATTTTCCCAATAATTATACTATACACACATTTCATTTTCTCAATAATTATACTATACACACATATTTCATTTTCCCAATAATTATACTACACACATCTTTCACTTTCCCAATAATTATACTACACACACATTTCACTTTCCCAATAACTATACTATGCACACATATTTCACTTTCCCAATAATTATACTACACACATATTTCACTTTCCCAAAAATTATAATACACACACATTTCACTTTAACAATAATTATCCTATACACACATATTTCACTTTCCCAATAATTACACTATACACACACATGTCACTTTCCCAATAATTATACTACACACACATTTCATTTTCCCAATAATTATACTATACACACATATTTCAATTTCCCAATAATTATAATATACACACATATTTCACCTTCCCAATAATTATACTATGCATATATATTTCACTTTCCCAATAATTATACTTCACACACATTTCACTTTCCCAAATAACTATACTATGCACACATATTTCACTTTCCCAATAATTATACTACACACATATTTCACTTTCCCAATAATTATACTATACACACATATTTCACTTTCCCAATAATTATACTATGCACACATATTTCACTTTCCCAATAATTATACTACACACATATTTCACTTTCCCAATAACTATACTATACACACAAATTTCACTTTCCCAATAACTATACTATGCACACATCTTTCACTTTCGCAATAATTAAACTATACACACATATTTCACTTCCCCAATAATTATACTACACACATATTGCACTTTCCCAATAATTCTGCTACACACATATTTCACTTTCCCAATAATTATACTATACACACACATTTCATTTTCCCAATAATTATACTATACACACATATTTCACTTTCCCAATAATTATACTACACACATATTTCACTTTCCCAATAATTATACTATACACACATATTTCACTTTACCAATAATTACACTATACACACACATGTCACTTTCCCAATAATTATACTATACACACATATTTCACTTTCCCAATAATTATATTATACACACATATTTCACTTTCCCAATAATTATGCTATGCACACATATTTCACTTTCCCAAAAATTATACTATACACACAAACTTCATTTTCCCAATAAGTATACTATACACACACATTTCATTTTCCCAGTAAGTATACTATACACAAACATTTCTTTTTACCAATAAGTATACTATACACACATTTCATTCTCCCAATAATTATCCTATACACACACATTTCATTTTCCCAATAATTATACTATACACACATTTCATTTTCCCAATAATTATACTATACACACATATTTCATTTTCCCAATAATTATACTACACACATATTTCACTTTCCCAATAATTATACTCTACATACATATTTCATTTTCCCAATAATTATACTATGCATATATATTTCACTTTCCCAATAATTATACTACACACACTATTCACTTTCCCAATGAGTATACTATGCATACATATTTCACTTTCCAAATAATTATACTACACACACATTTCACTTTCACCATAATTATACTACACACACATTTCACTTTCCCAATAATTATACTATACACACATATTTCACATTCCCAATAATTACACTAAACACACACATGTCACTCTCCCAATAATTATACTACACACACATTTCATTTTCCCAATAATTATACTATACACACATATTTCATTTTCCCAATAATTATACTATACACACATATTTCACTTTCCCAATAATTATACTCTGCATATATATTTCACTTTCCCAATAATTATGCTACACACACATTTCACTTTCCCAATAACTATACTATGCACACATATTTCACTTTCCCAATAATTATACTATACACACATATTTCATTCTCCCAATAATTATACTATACACACACATTTCACTTTCCCAATAATTATTCTATACACACATATTTCACTTTCCCAGTAATTATACTGTACACACATATTTCACTTTCACAATAATTATACTATACACACACATTTCACTTTCCCAATAACTATACTATGCACACATATTTCACTTTCCTAATTATTATACTATACACACATATTTCACTTTCCCAATAATTATACTACACACACATTTCACTTTCCCAATAATTATACTACACACATATTTCACTTTCCCAATAATTATACTATACACACACATTTCATTTTCCCAATAATTATACTATGCACACATATTTCACTTTCCCAATAATTATACTACACACATATTTCACTTTCCCAATAAGTATACCATACACACATCTTTCACTTTCCCAATAATTATACTGTACACACATATTTCACTCTCCCAATAATTACACTATACACACACATGTCACTTTCCCAACAATTATACTATACACACATATTTCACTTTCGCAATAATTATACTACACACACATATTTCACTTTCCCAATAATTATACTACACACACATTTCACTTTCCCAATAATTATACTATACACACATATTTCATTTTCCCAATAATTATACTATACACACACATTTCACTTTCACAATAATTATAAGATACACACATATTTCACTTTCCCAATAATTATACTGTACACACATATTTCACTTTCTTAATAATTATACTATGCATATATATTTCACTTTCCCAATAATTATACTACACACACATTTCACTTTCCCAATAACTATACTATGTACACATATTTCACTTTCCCAATAATTATACTACACACATATTTCACTTTCCCAAAAATTATACTATACACACATATTTCATTTTCCCAATAATTATACTATACACACACATTTCACTTTCCCAATAATTATACTATACACACATATTTCATTTTTCCAATAATTATACTATACACACACATTTCACCTTCCCAATAATTATACTATGCAAACATATTTCATTTTCCCAATAACCATACTATACACGCACATTTCACTTTCCCAATAACTATACTATGCACACATATTTCACTCTCCCAATAATTATACTATACACACATATTTCACTTTCCCAATAATTATACTACACACATATTGCACTTTCCCAATAATTATACTACACACATATTTCACTTTCCCAATAATTATACTATACACACACATTTCATTTTCCCAATAATTATACTATACACACATATTTCACTTTCCCAATAATTATACTACACACATATTTCACTTTCCCAATAAGTATACTATACACACGTATTTCACTTTCCCAATAATTATACTATACACACATATATCACTTTCATAATAATTACACTATACACACACATGTCAGTTTCCCAATAATTATACTATACACACATATTTCCCTTTCCCAATAATTATACTATACACACAAATTTCACTTTCCCAATAATTATGCTATGCACACATATTTCACTTTCCCAAAAATTATACTATACACACATATTTCATTTTCCCAATATGTATACTATACACGCACATTTCATTTTCCCAATAAGTATACTATACACACACATTTCATTTTCCCAACAAGTATACTATACACACATTTCATTTTCCCAATAATTATACTATACACACACATTTCATTTTCCCAATAATTATACTGTACACACATTTCATTTTCCCAATAATTATACTACACACATATTGCAGTTTCCCAATAATTATACTATACACACATATTTCATTCTCCCAATAATTATACTATGCATATATATTTCACTTTCCCAATAATTATACTACACACACATTTCACTTTCCCAATAACTATACTATGCACACATATTTCACTTTCCCAACAATTATACTACACACATATTTCACTTTCCCAATACTTATACTACACACACATTTCACTTTCCCAATAATTATTCTATGCATATATATTTCACTTTCCCAATAATTATACTACACACACATTTCACTTTCCCAATAACTATACTATGCACACATATTTCACTTTCCCAATGATTATACTACACAGATATTTCACTTTCCCAATAATTATACTATACACACATATTTCACTTTCCCAATAATTATACTATGCACACATATTTCACTTTCCCAATAATTATACTACACACATATTTCACTTTCCCAATAACTATACTATACACACACATTTCAATTTCCCAATAACTACGCTATGCACACATATTTCACTTTCCCAATAATTATACTATACACACATATTTCACTTTCCCAATAATTATACTACACACATATTTCTCTTTCCCAATAATTATACTACACACATATCTCACTTTCCCAATAATTATACTATACACACACATTTAATTATCCCAATAACTATACTATGCACACATATTTCACTTTCCCAATAATTATACTACACACATATTTCACCTTCCCAATAAGTATACCATACACACATATTTCACTTTGCCAATAATTATACTATGCATATATCTTTCACTTTCCCAATAATTATACCACACATATTTCACTTTCCCAATAATTATACTATACACACATTTCATTTTCCCAATAATTATACTACACACATATTTCACTTTCCCAATAAGTATACTATACACACACATTTCATTTTCCCAATAATTAAACTATACACACACAGATTTAATTTTCCCAAAAATTATACTATACACACATATTTCACTCTCCCAATAAGTATACTATACACGCACATTTCATTTTCCCAATAATTATACGACACACATATGTCACTTTCCCAATAATTATACTATACACACATATTTCACTTTCCCAATAATTACACTATACACACACATGTCACTTTCCCCAATAATTATACTATACACACATATTTCACTCTCCCAATCATAATACTATACACACATATTTCACTTTCCCAATCATTATACTACACACACATTTCACTTTCCCAATAATTATACTATACACACATATTTCATTTTCCCAATAATTATACTATACACACATATTTCACTTTCCCAGTAATTATACTGTACACACATATTTCACTTTCTCAATAATTATACTATACACACATATTTCACTTTACCAATAATTACACTATACACACACATGTCACTTTCCCAATAATTACACTATACAAACACATGTCACTTTCACAATAATTATACTATTCACACATATTTCACTTTCCCAATAATTATACTATACCCACATATTTCACTTTCCCAATAATTATACTACACACACACATTTCACTTTCCCAATAATTTTACTATGCACACAAATTTCACTTTCCCAATGATTACACTATCCACACACATGTCACTTTCCCAATAATTATACTATACACACATATATCACATTCCCAATAATTATACTATGCATATATATTTCACTTTACCAATAATTATACTACACACATATTTCACTTTCCCAATAACTATACTATACGCACACATTTCACTTTCCCAATAACTATACTATGCACACATATTTCACTTTCCCAATAATTCTACTACACACACATTTCACTTTCCCAATAATTATCCTACACAGATATTTCACTTTCCCAATAATTATACTAAACACACATATTTCACTTTCCCAATAATTCTACTACACACACATTTCACTTTCCCAATAATTATCCTACACAGATATTTCACTTTCCCAATAATTATACTATACACACATATTTCACTTTCCCAATAATTATACTACACACACATTTCACTTTCCCAATAAGTGTACTATACACACACATTTCATTTTCCCAATAATTATACTATACACAGATATATCATCTTCCCAATCAGTTTACTACACACATATTTCACTTTCCCAATAATTATACTACATACACAAATCATTTTCCCAATAATTATACTATACACACACATTTCACTTTCCCAATAACTATACTATGCACACATATTTCGCTTACCCAATAATTATACTACACACACATTTCATTTTCCCAATAATTATACTATATAAACACATTTCACTTTCCTAATAACTATATTATGCACACATATTTCACTTTCGCAATAATTATACTATACACACATATTTCACTTTCCCAATAATTATACTGCACACACATTTCACTTTCCCAATAATTATACCATGCACACATATTTCAGTTTCCCAATAATTACACTATACACACATATGTCACTTTCCTAATAATTATACTAGACACACACATTTCACTTTCCCAATAATTATACTATGCATATATATTTCACTTTCCCAATAATTATACTACACACATATTTCACTTTCCCAATGATTATACTATACACACATTTCATTTTCCCAATAATTATACTACACACATATTTCACTTGCCCAATAAGTATACTATACACACACATTTCATTTTCGCAATAATTAAACTATACACACACACATTTCATTTTCTCAATAATTATACTATACACACATATTTCACTCTCCCAATAAGTATACTATACACGCACATTTCATTTTCCCAATAATTATACGACACACATATTTCACTTTTCCAATAATTATACTATACACACATATTTCACTTTCCCAATAATTACACTATACACACACATGTCAATTTCCCCAATAATTATACTATACACACATATTTCACTCTCCCAATCATTATACTATACACACATATTTCACTTTCCCAATCATTATACTTCACACTCATTTCACTTTCCAAATAATTATACTATACACACATATTTCATTTTCCCAATAATGATACTATACACACACATTTCACTTTCCCAATAATTATTCTATACACACATATTTCACTTTCCCAGTAATTATACTGTACACACATATTTCACTTTCCCAATAATTATACTATACACACATATTTCACATTCCCAATATTTACACTATACACACACATGTCACTTTCCCAACAATTACACTATACACACACATGTCACTTTCCCAATAATTATACTATTCACACCTATTTCACTTTCCCAATAATTATACTATACACATATATTTCACTTTCCCAATAATTATACTACACACACACATTTCACTTTCCCAATAATTTTACTATGCACGCATATTTCACTTTCCCAATGATTACACTATACACACACATGTCACTTTCCCAATAATTATACGATACACACATATATCACTTTCCCAATAATTATACTATGCACACATATTTCACTTTCCCAATAATTATACTACACACATATTTCACTTTCCCAATAACTATACTATACGCACACATTTCACTTTCTCAATAACTATACTATGCACACATATTTCACTTTCCCAATAATTATACTACACACATATCTCACTTTCCCAATAATTATACTATACACACATATTTCACTTTCCCAATAATTATACTATCCACACATATTTCACTTTCCCAATAACTATACTACACACACATTTCACTTTCACAATAATTATCCTACACACATATTTCACTTTCCCAATAATTATACTATACACACATATTTCACTTTCCCAATAATTATACTACACACACAATTCACTTTCCCAATAAGTATACTATACACACACATTTCATTTTTCCAATAATTATACTATACACACATATTTCACTTTCCCAATAAGTATACTACACACAAATTTCATTTTCCCAATAATTATACTACGCACACATTTCATTTTCCCAATAATTATACTATACACACACATTTCAGTTTCCCAATTACTATACTATGCACACATATTTCGCTTTCCCAATAATTATACTACACACACATTTCATTTCCCCAATAATTATACTATATACACACATTTCACTTTCCCAATATCTATACTATGCACACATATTTCACTTTCCCAATAATTATACTATACACACATATTTCACTTTCCCAATAATTATACTACACACACATTTCACTTTCCCAATAATTATACTATACACACAAATTTCACTCTCCCAATTATTACACTATACACACACATATCACTTTCCCAATAATTATACTATACACACACATTTCACTTTCCCAAAATTTATACTATGCATATATATTTCACTTTCCCAAAATTTATACTGCACACACATTTCACTTTCCCAATAATTATACTATACACACATTTCATTTTCCCAATAATTATGCTACACACATATTTCACTTTCCCAATAATTATGCTACACACACATTTCATTTTCCCAATAATTATACTATACACACATCTTTCACATTCCGAATAATTATACTGCACACGCACATTTCATTTTCCCAATAATTATACTATACACACATATTTCACTTTCCCAAAATTATTATCCTATGCATATATATTTCATTTTCCCAATAATTATACTACACACACATTTCACTTTCCCAAGAACTATACTATGCACACTTATTTCACTTTCCCAATAATTATACTATACACACATTTAACTCTCCCAATAATTATACTATACACACATTTCATTTTCCCAATAATTATACTATACACACATATTTCACTTTCCCAATAACTATGCTATACACACAATTCATTTTCCTAATAATTACACTATACACACATTTCACTCTCCCAATAATTACACTATACACGCACATTTCATTTTCCCAATAATTATACTACACACACATTTCATTTTCCCAATAATTATACTATACACACATATTTCACTCTCCCAATAATTATACTACACACACATTTCACATTCCCAATAATTATACTATACACACATATTTCACATTCCCAATAATTATACTACACACACATTTCATTTTCCCAATAATTATACTATACACACATATTTCACTCTCCCAATAATTATACTATACACGCACATTTCATTTTCCCAATAATTATACTACACACATATTTCACATTCCCAATAATTATACTACACACACATTTCATTTTCCCAATAATTATACTCTACACACATATTTCATTTTCCCAATAATTATGCTACACACGCAGATTTCATTTTCCCAATAATTATACTATACACATATATTTCACTTTCCCAATAATTATACTATACACACATATTTCACTTTCCCAATGATTATAATATGCATATATATTTCACTTTCCCAATAATTATACTACACACACATTTCACTTTCCCAATAACTATACTATGCACACATATTTCACTTTCCCAATAATTATACTACACACATATTTCACTTTCCCAATAACTAAACTATACACACATTTCATTTTCCCAATAATTACACTATACACACATTTCACTTTCCCAATAATTACACTATACACTCATAGTTCACTTTCCCAATAATTATGCTATACACACATTTCACTTTCCCAATAATTATACTATACACACACATGTCACTTTCCCAATAACTATACTACACATACATTTCACTTTCCCAATAATTATAGTGCACACACATTTCACTTTCCCAATAATTATACTATACACACATTTCATTTTCCCAATAATTATGCTACACACATATTTCACTTTCCCAATAAGTATACCATACACACACATTTCATTTTCCCAATAATTATACTATACACACATATTTCACTCTCCCAATAATTATACTATACACGCACATTTCATTTTCCAAATAATTATAATGTACACACATATTTCATTTTCCCAATAATTATCCTATACACACATATTTCACTTTCCCAAAATTATTATACTATGCATATATATTTCACTTTCCCAATAATTATTCTACACACACATTTCACTTTCCCAATAACTATACTATACACACATATTTCACTCTCCCAATAATTATACTATAAACGCACATTTCATTTTCCCAATAGTTATACTACACACACATTTCATTTTCCCAATAATTATACTATACACACATATTTCACATTCCCAATAATTATACTACACACGCACATTTCATTTTCCAAATAATTATACTATACACACATATTTCATTTTCCCAATAATTATACTATACACACATATTTCACTTTCCCAAAATTATTATACTATGCATATATATTTCACTTTCCCAATAATTATACTACACACACATTTCACTTTCCCAATAGCTATTCTATGCACACATATTTCACTTTCCCAATAATTATACTACACACATATTTCACTTTCCCAATAATTATACTATACACACATTTCATTTTCTCAATATTTATACTACACACATATTTCACTTTCCCAATAACTATACTATACACACATTTCATTTTCCCAATTATTACACTATACACACATTTCACTCTCCCAATAATTACACTATACACGCACATTTCATTTTTCCAATAATTATACTACACACACATTTCATTTTCCCAATAATTATACTATACACACATATTTCACATTCCCAATAATTATACTACACACACATTTCATGTTCCCAATAATTAAACTATACACACATATTTCACATTCCCAATAATTATACTACACACACATTTCATTTTCCCAATAATTATATTATACACACATATTTCACATTCCCAATAATTATACTACACACACATTTCATTTTCCCAAAAATTATACTATACACACATATTTCACATTCCCAATGATTACACTATAGGCACATTTCACTCTCCCAATAATTATACTATACACGCACATTTCATTTTCCCAATAATTATACTACACACACATTTCATTTTCCCAATAATTATACTATACACACATATTTCACATTCCCAATAATTATACTACACACGCACATTTCATTTTCCCAATAATTATACTATACACATATATTTCACTTTCCCAATAATTATACTATACACACATATTTCACTTTCCCAATATTTATAATATGCATATATATTTCACTTTCCCAATAATTATACTACACACACATTTCACTTTCCCAATAACTATACTATGCACACATATTTCACTTTCCCAATAATTATACTACACACATATTTCACTTTCCCAATAATTATACTATACACACATTTCATTTTCCCAATAATTATACTACAGACATATTTCACTTTCCCAATAACTATACTATACACACATTTCATTTTCCCAATAATTACACTATACACACATTTCACTTTCCCAATAATTATACTATACACACATAGTTCACTTTCCCAATAATTATGCTATACACACATTTCACTTTCCCAATAATTATACTATACACACACATGTCACTTTCCCAATAATTATACTACACATACATTTCACTTTCCCAATAATTATACTGCACACACATATTTTATCAACATAACAGTGAATGATTAAATATAATTTGTAAAACATTCAACGTTTTGCATGGATAAGCACGTGACTTATATAAGGAACATTTGAAAAGTATATATATTAAAAGATCAAGCCACCCCCACCCCCATCTAGTAATCAATATACAAAACAATGGATTAATTTGTAATGTTTTAACCTTAATTTATAGAATAGTCACAAAGTTATATATTACTAAACATTTTGTTCGAAGTATATTTATTTTATTATTATCATAAGTTTGGATCGCGAATATGATTGAACTGAAAATCAATGACTCCAAAGAATCTGATTTAAAAGGGGAAATGTGATTGAGCAGTGAAATTCGATGACGCTAAAATGCTTTGATTTAAAGGGGAAATGTGATTGAGCAGTGAAATTCGATGACGCTAAAATGCTTTGATTTAAAGGGGAAATGTGATTGAGCAGTGAAATTCGATGACGCTAAAATTCTTTGATTGAAAGGGGAAATGTTAATGAACAGAAATTCCATGACGTTAAAATGTCTTGATTTAATGGGGAAATGTGATGGAACAGTAAAATTCCCTGACGCTAAATCCATTGATTTAAAAGGGTGTGTGTATGTGTGTGATCGAACAGAGAAATTCCATGGCGCTGAAATGCCTTGATTTAAAAGGGAAATATGGATGAACAGTGATATTTCAAGACACTATAATGACCTGATTTAAAGGCGAAAAATGTAATGTTTCTTCCCTTCTAAAGTTTGCCAGCCTTCAAAACCTTTTCATTTAGTCAAAATAGTTTCTAAGTATTTACAGTGAGTGTAAACACTGTTACTTTTTTTTAGCACAAATTGATATTTTTACTAATGAATGATCCGCAATGAACTGATCGTATGCTTTTTGCAAAGGTGACAGTCTTGCCATCATAATATTTTTTCAATCTGTATAAATTAAAGAAGACAACATTTTAAACAGATTTTTAATCAAAATCTATGAAAAACACTATAGTCCATCCAAAGTACTGTCGCTCTACTGTCCGAAAATAATTTCCAATAATTAAAGTTTTAACTGCAGAGTGTTGAATCCATCTATGATATTCTTGAGCAATAAGTTGTTCAAATAACCAGCTGTGGCAGCCATATTAGATGAAAGATCGGAATTATTTTCATGTACGACGAACCAGACGCCATTAGAAGACTTTTGGTAAAATCCCATGTCAATGACCATCCATTCAAAAGAATAATTGACCAGATTTTCAATATGTTCATTATAGGGAGCATATTTGATACCTGTGGGACACCATTTTCATTTAGAAACAAGTAGATATAATTAAAAGTTTTTTGGTGAAAACCCTAACTCCATATACCCATCTATTCTGAAGGCCTGTCTAGAGTCTCAAGATGGCCGTCATGGAAACCATATTGGATGTCAGGTCGGCATTTTGTTCATTCAGAAGCAGACAGACAACATAAAGAGTCTCATCTTGAAAATCGATATGACCTTCCATTTATTACGAATAGAGACAAGAACATTTTCAAGATGGTTGCCATGGCGGCCATAGATGAGGTCCAATTGCCGCTACCATTTTCATTCCCCATTTCAAATGATTTTCCATTTAGGTGGATTATCGAGAGCAAGATTTTCAAGATGGCTGCCATGGTGGCCTTTGCTGGATATAAGATCGGCAGCATTGTAATACAGTAACAATTTGACGTAATTGGAAGTCTTCTGAGGGAAAAAACAATGTCGATATAACTTTTCATCTGCTGGTAATAGCGATACGAATATTTTCAAGAAAACACTCTGCAGTTGGATCTCAGCTTGGCTAAAATTTTATTTGAGACCCACAAGACATCATAGTACTCTGGTGAAAACCCACATTGATATTACTTTCCATTTAGGAAGAGTATCAATAACACTATTTTCTATATGACCCCTGGGTGTCCACATTGGAGGTCAGATAGACACAGTCTTCATTTGGGACAAAGTAGACATCATAAAATGTCTTTTAGAAAACAGCCATATTGATATATGATCGTACAATCAGGAGGAGTGGTTGTAACAAGATTTCCAAAATGGTCGCTGTGGATATCCGGGCAACACCATTCTACTTCAGAACTAACAAGATATTGCTTTCCGTCCAGGAGGAATAACAGCAAAATTGTATAACAGCTGACGTGGCGGGCATACTAGACATTAGATCGGCACCATTTTCTCTTAGGACCAAGACGTTTAGGACTGGCGGCCATATTGGGTGTCTGGGCAGCAATATATTTACTTAGAATGAACTAGACCGTTGAATGAATGAGCACAAAGGTTTATGGCCATCAACCTTTAACTGTTACTATAATAGCGATAACAAACTTGTACTAAAGGTTTATGGCCATCAACCTTTAACTGTTACTATAATAACGATAACAAACTTGTACTAAAGGACGAACGGAGGACGGAAAACATAGGCAGTACTGGTTTACGAACAGTAAAGGTGAAAAAAATAAGAGACTTTTTCACGGAACACTTGTAAAGACACCACCTTGAGTTTCGGGAAAGAAAAATTCATGTAAAAACATATAACGAAAGATAAGGTCGATTTCGTAAATCAGCATTATGATTCTAATTTATCCTGAAATTCCTTACGATGAATGTCAGGAAAGATCTAATCTCCTACTATATAAATCACCCTTAAATGTTTTGAATACTGATTTCTCTCTAAATTTTTTCAAAGAATGAAAAGAAATCGTACAAAAATCAGTATGCTTGCTTAGCTGGTAAAATGAACGCTTCCTTGAATCCTCATAATAAGATATGCCAAGATATTATAACAACACTTAAATGAGTGAATCTTGCCGAGGTCAGTGTTACATGAAACAAATTAAATTGACAAATGGCTAGGTACCGTTTAAAAACGCTAGACTGCAATGGTTTTAATATCGCAGTTTTGGGGCTTGGTTGATTTTTAATTGGGATAATGATCAGACATATGGATGAGACAAGGTAAATTTGGATTTAAGTAGCGGAAAATGACAAAGTGGAGACAATCAAGAGTCATTTAGTGTCATTTGAACTAAGTGTCATGAAGTGGAACTTTTTAGGAATCGGTTTATTTAATAAGTGCGGAATAAAGAGAAATATTCTAACTTCGAAAGGCGTGTGTTAATTTTCGGTAGTTAGGTAAACGTAACCCTGATTAGCTAAGCTAAATTGGTTGGAGGGGGGAGGGGGGTCCCCAGACAAAATTCAATGTTTTAAGTATTCTTCCTCAGAAAATTAGTCATTCTATGTTTCTGCATTAAGGCAAGACGTTCTTAGCTCCGAGATTAGTAGAAAGTACTTTCTCGTTAATATTGTCGAAGAAAAGGGTGTCTGGAAGTTTGAAGGATACGGAACTTAAAGGTTCAGAGAGATTCGGCCACGTAGAAGTCTCGGAAAGCACAAGGTACTTGTCTCAGTCTATGCAATTTTTGTGATATGAGTTGTAATTATTAGTTTCAATTTATTTGTTTTAAATTCATACATCATTTTTTTTCTTTGATAAGTTCCGAATATAACTGTTGCAGTAATTCGTCTTGAATGTTATATGACTCGAATAGTCTATGAATTTCGTGCATTACTTTTTGATACGAGTTTGAGAGAACTGTGTAAATTTATCTGTCTAAAATGATATGAAAAATCGTGTAGGCTAGGAAGTAATATTACTATGTCTGGAAATGTTATGTCAACGAATTGTTAGTTAGCAAATATTTTAGTTAAGACATATTGTGAACTACGTTAATTCGTTTGTATAATAAGACGTGAATTCTGTTAACAGAGAATCAGTGGTATTAGCATTACTAGTTATTAGCCTGGCCGACATTTGGTCCCGTTAATGATTTAAAGTCCACAGCAGGGCGTATTAATGCTTTATTAAGAAGTCTAGATTATGTCATAGCTCAATTAGGGATACTGAGTAGCCGCTAGGGAGAGACATTAATCTTCTTAAAGTAGGGTTTGTGTATCAGCTGTCAGGCTGCAAACTTTACCCATATTAGCCTTAGTTTCTGCTGAATTACGATAAGACGATATCTGACGTAAATAGAGAGTGGCCAGTTTTCGACCCCAGAAGAAAAAAAAAAACAAACAGGACAAATATTGAGGTTGTCTATTATTTATTTTAACAAGGGGAAATAGCTTCATATGCGTACCCATACAGAGGCACAAATAGGATGAAAATTCCATTTGATGATCCGAAAAGAAGTTGGAGGTGGGGGGAGGAGAGTACGTCGACTCTAATCTGTCACCAACATTGAATTTGGAAGGACCGGCATGCCGAGCAATTGAATTGTCTTATCGGTATAAATAGAACAGCTAACTGCATTTTTTAAAATAAATTTGGCAATTTTATTTCTAAGAGAAAGTGTATCAGTCAATGTCATATTCAATTTTATTTTGTTTATATAACTGATTAAATTGTTATATTTTGCATACGGGGCCTCATATTGTTCTATTCTATATCTCTGCTCAGATCTCTGTTATTCTATCCATTAATTTTATATTTTATTTTATTAATTACTCGATCAGGGAAATAACGCCGTAGTCTATCATCCTCTAGAAAACGATAAACGATAACCAAATCCACCACGTAACATTGTCTGGTGAGATTCTTAAAACTTTCCGCGGCGTTGAAATTGTGCTTTAGACGTCCTTCTTTGCAAATGCCAGGTTTCTATACCAACTTGATAACAGCATTTTATCGTCTCACTTACAACGAAATACCCAGACTAAATTGAACAACACAATATCCTGACACCAGGCTGAACAGTCCTAGCACTAATTTCTTAATGCTGAGCGCCAAGCGAGGCAGCTGCTAGTACCATTTGCACAAGTCTTTGGGATGACTCGGCCGGGATTTGAACCCGCGACTGCACGCATCCGAGGCGGACGTTCTAATCACTTAGGCCACCGGAGCGGTCTCCGTTATAAACATTTAACTTTCAAAAGAAAGACTCAACATAGCACTGTCGTCATTAGTTTGGGTGAAAGAATGAGTTGTATCTTCCATTCAGTAATATAATTTTTCTCGGTTTTAAAACAAAAATTTCCGCTTGATAATTTGATAATTTATACATTAAAGAGGTTAGCTGTCAGGGGTACACAATATATGGCCACCACCACCACCACCAAGCAACACATTTTGTGCAGTCCGCGGCAAGTGTTTTTATTAAACGTATGTGTATTTGGGCTGTTATTAAAGATGTAATGCAGTCCGCTAAGTTCCAATCAAAGTCGATTCTGGCCCACGTAAATGTCTGAATTGTGCACCGCTGTGTTAACTAATAGCTGTAAGCCGAGTTGCAGAGGGTGTTTTTCAGCACTGCGAGAGAGCGACCCGGGAGGGGTTTGCTTCCAGACACTGCAAGGAACGACGTGTTAACTATCTTCCATCCCCAAGTCATGAATAATAATAATAATAATAATAATAATAATAATAATAATAATAATAATAATAATAATAATAATAACAGCAACAACAATAGGAACTGCAACAAGAATAAAAATATACAGCAACAATATCAACAAAACAATATCCTGTTTACATGACAAGAAACTTGCTACTTAACGTGACTTCCTCTGTCAAAAAAATGGTTGATCCCTAAGCAGACAGTTTCTTGTTCTCCATACATACAGCAATTGTCGAAAATGTAAACATTTGTAAAGTATGACTTAAACTGCAATAAAAAATATTAAAATATTAAAACATGTATCCATCTAGTTGATGTCAAAGATGCTTGGCTGCTATGGAGGATATACGAAACAACATTAACTAAAACATGCGGCATTGATCGTTTCATAAAAGTCTGATACCATTAAATTAAGAGGTTTTGAAGAAGGTGCGAAAATTATGTTTCTCACCTGTTTGTCAAGTGGAAAAAGATACATACATTTCTTTCTAGATTGTGATGTAATAAATATTGTATCCAATTCTTTGATTAAATTCTTAAATTGTATTTTTGGAGGAGATGTAGAAAAAATGTATTTTCTACCTGATTGATATGGAGTTTTAATGGTTGCTATGGAGTTTTAATGGTTGCTTTGGAGTTTTAATGGTTGCTATGGAAGCTTTCAAAAACAGAACTTGCCCAAAAAATACTCCGGGAATGTTTAACCAGATATAGCTATTTCTTTGGATGTTAAATTATATTTTAGAGAGAGAGAGAGGGGGGGGGAGGGAGAGTTCAGATTTAATAACTTGACTAAAGACATTAACATTTCCAGATGATTATAGCACGGGTGGAGGAAGAATGGGGTCTCAGTGATGTAATATTTTCTATACAAATATACTAATATATATATGCAGAGAGAAGAAAGAGATACACAACTCAAATTTTAAATTATTAGAACTGGCAAGTAGCAGCAGAGAGGGTGAACAGACCAGAATTTCAGACCGAAATAAAGCTTCCTGCGACGGGTGAAAAAATACAAGCGACATTAATGCTACATCACGGATGGTAAATAGACCAGAATTAAAGACCGAAATAAAACTTCCTGCGACGGGTGAAAAAATACAAGCGTCACTGAGACTTCTAATCAGGTTATTTTTTTTGTGCGTCAAATATATTTACTGGGGAGTTCCCTCAAGGGTGTAAAAAAGGTAATGGTCAGATGACGTAATTAAATCATTATTATTGATATATTACGCTAACTATGGAATCTCGCACAACTAAACTAGCTGACAGCGACTAGAGGCAATTAAGAAATATCTCCCCGTCCGTGATTCTGTCAAACAAAAATTACAAGAGCGTCAGGAGTCTCAGGTGGAATTTACAGAAAATGCAGAACAGTTATTTAAACCTGTTACAAAGGCTATCGAAAGAGTTACAAAGGCTACCAAAGGTCTTCTTCTCACTTTAGAGCAAACCGCTGAAGCAACTGGAAAAATCGCAAAAGAACTAAACAAACAAAAAATATTTTAAGAGAACTTCCAGGTGAAAAATCTGCTGCTCAGCCACAAACACAAACAAAAGAAATACTTGATGGTAGTGACCAACTTCGTTCTGAAGTAGCCGATATGAAAGATCGTATATCAGAACCAGAACCAGAATCAGAACCAGAACAATCAAGGGTAAGAACTGAAGTGAATGATGAATTTACCGAAAAGGGTATTGCCTTTATTAGGACAGAATTTTTGAGTAAAAGTATTAAGATTGAAATTTTCTCTAAATCGTATTAAAAGTAATTTTTCATGAAATTATAATGGAAGTAATTTTCCACTAAAATATATTGAGATCAATTTTATCTATTTCTGTACTACAACTGTATACTATTTTAATAGAGATCGCGCTTTTATGAGCAAGTGCAAAAATAACCCATAAAATACATTTCTCTTGTATCCAAAGGTCAGCAAATTTTAGACTTGGTGGGAAGCTGCTGAACAGGCAATTTCCTAGATCCCTAATGGATGAGTAAGCTAGATGATTTACGTGTTTCTCGTGGGAAAGGACGAGAGCCTGTTCTGATTCGAAATGAACGAACACAATTATCTAGATAAATGTCCATAATTGGTCGTGAGGACACGTTCAAAACTGTGTATAAATCGGGAGCAAGCTGGCGCAAAATCAGTTCATTCATCGAAGAATCAGACGAATGTCTTTTCTTGCAGGTAAGAATCGTCTGTGTTCGTAAACTTCTTTAAGGTATAGGAACTTTTTAATGTTGAGATCTTCATGGTAAAGATCAATCTAGACTTTATATTTTTGCAACATTTTTGTGAGTTCTTTCTATTTTATATTATAATATAATGGAATATTTAATTGTTTCAAAGAATTTATATTCATTTGTATTTATGGTATGTATTATTTGAAAAGACGAATTCGCTACCAACTTCATGTTTAGATTTAATTTGGAAATAAAATATTCTCTAAGTAATAAAGAATAATGTATTAGTAACCTATTCCAAATTAGTATTTTATTTTAAATTTAGTAAAATACATTTCTTCAAAACGATTGTTGCACTATATCGCAACGATTGAATTTTATACTCTTTGGCTATCATGAATTTAGTCGAAATCTAATTATCTGTATTATATTCTAAAAGGCAGAAATTATGCAAATGTAGAAAGTTCGTAAGCTCGAAGGAAAAGTATAATTTTATATGTGTAATTTCGTGTATTTTAAATATAAAGGTTTTATAAGATGTATTTCTAGAACGTAGTATTATATATCTATATATCAATTATTTAAATAAAGTTCGTTCATCGAAGAATCAGAAGACCGTCTTTTCTTACAGTGGTTCCTGTTACCTCTCGTTCAGCCTCCCGAAGAATGTAGACTTATCGACACCGTTAGGAGTGACACCTTTTCTTAAGTTATGAGGAAACATCTCCTCATAACAAGTAACCCACTTTTCATAACACATTCATAAATTATTTTGACGTGGCAAAATTACCTGCGCTTGCCGCGCGAAGTTATGATGAGAGAAAAAAAATCTTAAACCCGAATACGCTGATGATAATGTAGGTCGTGAAGCCTGGTACAAATGGATATTTCCCATACACCACGGAGCTGATCAGGCCCGAAATGATGATACAAGATATATTTCATTTAGCAATGGAATTGATGAATATTTTGCGTGGTTACAACGACCACAAAAACAATAACAACAACAACAAAACCAACAACCACAACAACAACAACAACAACAAAAACAACAACCACGGCAACCAGTCAAAACAACAAGTGAGGAAGAAGAATGGCAGGATGCAAGTTCTACCCCCGGTGCCACTGGAAGTGGTATTGCCACTCCTGGTACTGGTACCAGGGGAAGTGGTCTTATTACTCCATGCCCCAGCAACGTCCTTGCCGATGTTGAACGACTAGAAATCCTCATTGGAGGAAAGCGAGCCGGCAATAATTCCCCAGAAATCATTAATGAAGCAGCTGCTATTTGCCAGAGATTATTTGCAGGCGGTATCATGGACATTAATGTTTATCGGTCCCTCATTGATGAAATCGTTGATGATTACCGCAGTGATTGAGGGTATGCAATTAGATCAGTGACAAGTAAATAAGATAATCATACATAATGTTCAACGTGGACCTGTAATGGTCAGGGTGATAAATTCGCGATTACCTACGTGTAAAGCGATCTGCGTGGATGGGCTTGGTAATGTTGTCCAGGCTATATTTAGAAGGATAGCCCCAGAATAAATACCGATTGCAAAGCAACTGGGAATGAAAGCTATTGACGTTGTTCGTGAAAAAATTATTGGTGCTGTTGGTGATGCTGCTAGTTACGCATTCTCAGCAATAAGGACAGACTAGCACGATTAATGCGACAAAAACCCCAGCCAGTAAAATTGCCCAGCACTTAAGTTATGCCTGCAAACGTCAGTAAAATAATAAATCAAGCTGCAAATAAAAAACTTACAGAGTTGGCTGGTGTACCTCTATCAGAAAAATAAAAAATATAACTGCTAGTCTGATAGCAGGAAGTGGTCTTCGTGTTAAACGATAACACATGTAAATAATGTTTAAAAAACGTGTATCTGATCCAGCATTTGACATGGACGTACCAGTTCTCAAGGATGAATCGGTGCGTGATTATCAGAAATTCTTATGACGCACGTGTACCTAACACATGAGGAAGAAACGACCTGCAAGTTCAGGATACAAGTAGATATTTCCTGCCCGCTGAGGCATTCATTGAGATCGACGATAGAGTTTTGAAAGCAGATGATACAACGTACGGAATTGGTGATCGAGTTGGTTTTGTTAATAATGGCGTTATTTAACAGTGCTACGTATAGCATCGACGGAAGAAATATTGAATCATGCCTGGAAAACATTGACATTGCCATGACGATACTTGGCCTTGCAAGATACAGCGATGATTGCTCGAGATCACATGGCAGATAGCATCACAACAGGGGGTGTCAGCACCTCAACATATATTCATTTCAGGACAATGCCAGAGTAGATTCGCAGGAACGAAATCCAATGGTGTTTGACACGCTTGAGTTAGTGAAGTTTCTTTGAGGATAAATGGACATCAAGAACCTTCTGAAGAAGTGTTGCTGAATGTTGAAAATAATCAAGTTGCACGTGCTTATCATCGGTTGAGGACATTCATGGAGCGTGATCAGAATGTGGATTCTGGTTTGCAGATATCTCAGCGGGATTTCACAACATTATATCTGATCTATTATTTCTCACTGGAACACTAGGATTTGTTTAGACAATCAGTCTTTGATATCCACTTCCGAGCTCGTATAGCACGATTGCCCGCTGGTGGTTATAGAGCAATCGCTGATAAAACAATACTGCTTGAAGGTGTTGGTGGAATAATGAGAGTCATTGATGCCCCAGTAGAAAATATGTAATTAAATCGTCTATGATATAATAATGTCATATCATCACGTTAGTGTCAGTCTGACTCTGGTCAGATTAAAAAACTACAATCAGTATCAAAAAGGAACTGTGGAATAAAAATATTGCTGAGATCAGAACAGATCGCAGATGGTCCGAATAACTCTCACTGACAGAACGTCAACTCAGGCACTTCAGCGAAGCCAAACGATCAAAGACCGGCGTTAGATTTAATCTTTTTGCGGGTGCCATTAAAGACAGCGCTAAGACGGGTGGTATTTTTCCACTTCTTGCAGCTATACCAGCGTTGATAGCCGCTGCAGCCCCAGCTGTTGCAAAAGCAGCTGTACTTGGTGCTGTTGGAACTGCTGCTGAGATGGCATTAAAGGTCACGGAATAAAGACTTCCAAACAAAATCACCAGGGAAAGGTCTAAGACTGCTAGGAACTCCCCATTTGTGGTACGGTCGAAGTCTAAGACTCTCTGGGACACTTCGCTGATGCTTCCCATGTCCAATTTTCATTTACTTGATGCTGCTAAAAAATAAAACATCAAAAACTTCAGAGGTGTTTTTATGCGTGATCAATTACCAAAACAACCAAATATCCGGGAAACTGGTATCATTAATCTCGATGGATATTCTGGTACAGGTACTCATTGGGTTGCATACGCGATTGATCCACGTGGAGTTGTTTATTTCGATTCGTATGGGTTGGCGCCACCAAAAGAATTTTTAAAATATGTTGGCAGAGTGCAAAGCACTCCGCTTCAACTCTCGTCTGGTATTCAACATTACCAACGCAGACAATAACCGATCGGTCAATATGTGGCCGTGAAGTACTCGCTGTACTCGACGCTGTGTCAAGGTCCCTAATACCACCTCATCAAGTCGTGCACCAGTATACCACGTCGTCCAACGTTTTAAAGAGGTCTTAGTGTAATATACAATGGTAGATATTTTAGGGAGATCTGCACGAGGCAAGCCGCAAGATGACTTATCCAAATATGCAACCCTTGACGAGGTCAAGAATGAGTTCTCTGGTCTTTGAGTCTCGCAAATGTGGACCAAAATGAAGTCGTTGTTTTTCAGGATAAACAAGGACTGTTAAAGACGAGTAATGTGACGCTGACAGATATTATTCTGAGGGTTCCAGGCGCGACCGATGATAACTTAGTGGTGTTTGCTAACAACGGTAAAATTAAAAACTCGGAGGAATTATTCTTAACACTCATGGGAGAGGTTACTGGACGCATCAGAAGAACTGGAGATATTATGTACGACGATCTCAGCATGAGCAAAAATACAATTACCAATGTGAATGAAGCAAAATCAGACGATGACGTGGCAATAAAAAGATACGTAGACAGTAACAACAACACGATCAGAACTGAAATCAGTGATCGTTTACTATCCGCCGGTGATACAATGACTGGTTCTCTCAATATGGCTAATAATAAAATTGCTGGTCTTGGAGAACCAGAATCAAGCTATGACGCTGCAACAAAGACATATGTGAACAATAGCAACATCCCGATGATGACCTCGTTAATGACAATCAATGATGGAATGGCCACATTTCGATCTGAATATGCTACTCATGTAGAGCTATTAATGAATTTTTTTGGAAGTCCAGCAGTCATCGACATTAGACTCTCTGACATAAAAAATTACCGACAGTGTAGTATATACAGTAGTGTCTGGATCAGCATTATGGTCATCACTCAATAAATCCATCAAACATCGCGCTGAGGTTACCGGTATATACAGATTTTCAATACTCAGCACTACGACATTTACAATATCTACCACAATTTCACAGTGTTATCCAGTTAGTGGATCCTCTGGATCTATGTTAGTGATATTGGATCAAAACGACTAGGGAATATTTGTGGTGGAACCCGAAGAAAAAAGCCTCGTCATGTTGTGCTATTGGTGTCTTGAATTAGTCGCTAAACTACCACCTGCTTAAAATTTAGAATTTATATAATGAACTCCCCAATCAACGTTCAACATTTCAGATACGAGCAAGTGTGTTCGTGGCATACCAAACTAAAAAATATCATCAACAAGTATACAGTAAAACAAAACACAAATACCGCAGACGTGCCATTGTTACTGATATAACTGTATACTCTGCATCTGCGGTCATCGCTGGAACAGTAATGGTCATCGGCGCATTATCAGCTACATACGTGATAGCACCAGTGATAGGAATTGGTGTTTCAGTTGTAACTGGTGTTGCTGGTATTCTTAATATAATATCCAAAAAAATATCCACATGCGCGGTTGTTAAATTACACGAATATACAATAAAGTTGCATACGGCGACGCTAGCATACACCAAATTATCTTCATTGATATCATCAGGTCTCAACAATGGAATAATATCGGATCAGGAATTCACAGAAATGATTAAGATTTACCATGAAGCCCTTACTGTGTCAGGAGACAAGGTAGAATCTACGAAAAACGATATTAGACCTCCGATTTAAAAAAATAGTAATGTCGCTAATGACTGCGTCATCAGAATTACTACAACAGATCGTCACTAATACAACTCCTCCAAAATATCAGCAAGCTCAACCAATCCTGGGTTCAACGTTAGCTTTCCAACTCCGATTCCAGCGAAGGAAATAGCACTAGCACAATTACGAGTGTATCACAGCTGGCCAAAGTCATTCGGTGGGTTGCAAGCAAATAATTCACCAGTATTTGCTTATAAACATAAACCCGACGGAACACCAGACTGGAATGTTGTGAGTATACCTAAGGGCAGATATCAGATCGAACAAATCAAAGTAGAGTTCCAGCGCAGAATCAAATCTATCACAGGAAAAGAATCCAAAATCGCTATCACGGTTCATGAGCCAACATTATCAGCCGTGATAGAAATATCAACGCCTGACTACAGCGTCGATATATATCAGTCGTTGATTCGAACTGTGTTAGGATGGCCAGAAGTACAACCTGCAATGTCATCGACGCAGCCGCAGCCTCAACGCGGTGATTATGTTTCAGACAAAACGAATATTTTTAAAACTTCCCAATTATCGAAAGAATATCCATGGAGGTTGGGTGTGGGGAGGGATATTGATATAATGGTTGATAAGGTACCTAGTTTCACTGCGTCTGATGGTACAAAGCTTCTTGAATTATACTTCCCCCTAATTATATTTGATGTTGAAAAACCGATCCACAACGAAGAGGATTTGAATCCATTTTCCGACGATATTAAGTCTGAACACCAACAAGCAAGCAACAAACTACGAAATTTATTTTCCAGCGTTGCACAATATTACAACGATGATAGAAAGCAACAGATCGTTGAAACGATACATCTAAACTAGGTTGCATCAGACCTCAAGTATATCAATAAAATTATCGTCGAAACAGTGATTGTCAGTGATAATGAATTCAGTGATTTTCCATCCCCCAACACGATAACACTCAAGCAGTTTTTTAAGACACTACGCGATTACAGAAAAAGATTTACCAAGAATTATATTACCCGGATTTAACGAAGATGACTTGACAAAAGCCGTCAATGATATCATCGATGAATATTTTTCAGCGATACTAGAATCATGGAGAAAAATAGCCCCACCGGCAAACATCCTGAAGCACAACAATGATCCATACTGTGAAGGCCGTCATATTTCACCAGGTGTTGTCGCGATCACATCAACGATCGCAGCCAATCTTGTATATGATGCTATCGATGGCAGCTATCAAGTAGACCTTGCAAAATCCAGTCAGGCCCAGCAGGGATACATTTTATATACATTTACGCCTCAAGCACCCCCTGGATTTTTGATTGTGCTAGAACCTGTTTATCCGGTTTATCTACGATGTCATAATCCGCTATTATCATAGATACATTTCAAACTTACTGACCAGCGCGGATACCTTCTTGATTTAAGAGGAGAATTTTTAATATAAATTTGTATGTGAGATCGTAGATCCTCACGCTCATAAAGCAAAATCAGGATTTTGTAAAATAAAAAAAATAAAAAAATCTTTATAATAAATAATCTGTTTCTGAGTCGAAGTTCTTCGAACTCACAATTATTTATGTGGTATTATATATGTACCAACACGCGAGAGTTTTTGTATATAACAAAGAGGTACTCGAAAGTGCCGTCAGAACCATCTTGACACTTCCCCACACAGAAACATTTAGTGTTAATATACTTATTGATGAATGTGGCGATGAAAAAGTTTTGTTAACGCAGGAACAGTTAAATAATCTGGAGCCAGAGCATGTTATTACAATTGTATATGATAGAAATCAAATTCTGAATTATGCACATTTCTGTATTAAATTTGATAAGCTCAAGAAAATATTAGATTCTGATTCAGAACAAAAATAAATATTTTTTTACTTAGTCAGAAATGAATTATTCCTCTTGTTTCACATTTTCACTTTGTTTAGCTGTTGCAATCACTTTCACTTTCACAATCCGTTACAACTTTCACTTTCCTTAGCTGTTACAATCACTTTCACAATCACCAGTGACTTTGTCACCGCTTTCACTTTCACTTTTACAATCCGATTGTTTACAATCGAACATAATCTTTTTCAACTGTCTTACACGCGCATTCACAATCTGTTTTTGTTTCATATTCGCGAGACAACTCTGATCTAATTTTCTCAGTCGCGTTTGCGAGTGAAACAAATTGTTCAACTTGTGTGTCATCGACGCAAGCTAACGACTGTGCCACAGCCTGCAAGAGCAATTTGATAAACCTATATTCGGCTGGTAATGTATATCGACCTTCGAATTTTCGTTCTTGTAGTGATTCAAAATCACATATGATTTTTTCAGTATCAAGTTGATTAGAAATGTGTATGCGTTCATCACGTAATTTTTCAATCGCAGAAATAATCGCATTAATATTTTTGTAATTAATTATATAATAAATATACATTTAAATAAAAAAATATTCTCATTCCTCAACCAGGAATGTATTTACAGTATATAAGGACGGCACAACACATATTTACAGTATATATATACAATCTTAACTATTTACAGTATATTCAATCTTAACTATTATATACAGTATATACAATCTTAACTCTAAGGACATACACATAATTTTAGCATCCCTAATTGCGGGAATGCAATACACCTCCACCTTGACTCAGAGTGGTAAAATTCTCATTGGCCAATCTTTGTCAGAACAGTGCCGCTGCTATATGAGGTTTCATCCTCAGAGATTTTTCCTTAAAATGGTGAAGTTATCTCTGTATTTACATCTATCTACATGTATATAATAATTTACATATATACATTACATATTTACATGAATTTACATCTATTTACATATATACATTACATATATACATATATATACCACCGGGGGCCTTCTCTACTTTCAACAGATTTCTGCACACCCTCCCACGATCAATCCCGAGGAGTGCAAAATAGCAACCACCACGTGGTGACATGGTGGGAGGATGTAACATTATATGTGGATTTTGGATCAAATAGAGAGAACCCCCATTAGTAATATGGGTTAGAAGGTATATAAGGTGTTTGATGCCTGGAAACCCAAAAGTAGCTCACCTTTACTTAACTATTATCCCTGACAAAATCGGGAAGAAGTAAGAAACCTGACAAAGTCAAAAAAATACAAGCGAGATAACTCTCTAATCGCTCAACGCATCCTTGACAGAGTTATCTCCCTTCGTCTAGAGTGTTTTGCAAGACAACTATAACAGAATTCAAAAGCATTGTTTTGTCTTCCAGATAAACAGAGTAGTATTTTCTTGTTCAGTATTTTCTTGTTTTATTTCAGGAGTGAGATTCCTAAATGTTATTTGCTGTTTGTATTTCTTTGAAAATGCTGATCTGTATATTGTATCTGCGACACGTTGTACCGAAGATGGGAAAATATTAAATAATTTGGAAGTTGCATATGTCGATGGAATTTCTTTTTCTTCCTATGTCTCTACATTCATAGATATAGCCGGTCTTGGAAATTTATTGTGTTTACCGGTTTTTCCAAATTTGCAATTCTGACTATGTATAATAGCTCGTAAATTATCCAAAGAATTATTTTTCGGATCTGAATTAATATGATCAATCATAAGAGCTTTTTCGATCAGTCCGTGAAAACATTCATAGATACATTTATGACAGAGATATTTTTTCCAATAGTAAATCTAAGATAACCAGCATTATCAACTGAACCGACTGGGTTTTTTATTATTATTATTTTTCAGTTCCTAATCACACCATCACGGGATGCCTCATAATTTTTAATGATGGGATGTGTTACAAATTCTCCTTGCTCCATTTATATAGTGAATATTATTTGTCTAAATTGTTATTTTATTACTAGAAAAAATATGTGGATCCTAGCATGATAATCTAGCGAGATAATCCTCATAGTTTTTAATGCCAGCAACGCTGTTGCTGGCGTTATTTTTTTTTTTTAATCATAATACAATTTCAAAGCTCTGTATTTTCTACCTCCACAGTCTATGCACAACTACGATTTTCCCCGGACTCCTTTGTTTCATTTTAAAAATGGTTTTGGTCCGTGACTTACTAACCGCACGCTTTGCAGGTGGTATCCACAAAATTCATTTACACAGGACTTATTACAAGGAGTTGTAGAGCCAGTCATCAACCACTTGCAGTTATTCTTTGCTCGAATCATTATATATTTTATACGGAAGTTTAATTTAAATATAAATTTGCCTTAATTATAGCATGGAAGAATTTACAAAATTAACTGCGATCAAGCTTTCAAAAGCCAGATTTGATCTTGACAGAATATCCCCTGACTTGCCGGAGGATATCAATATACTAAATCTAAGCCACCCAGCTTTTTGATGCAAGCTCTGGTTGATTCGACGAATAAGACTCTAGTCAATCGTATACGTTAAGCCAAGAAGGAATTTCACGACGATGGTGCGGCTCATGTGTGGTCAACATTCAGGATCATGCTACAATGAATCACAAACGAGCAAGAACAATCATTGATTATCACGACAAAGATACTTTCTAAGAATAAAATTTATTGTGGAGCTAGACGACACATGGATTATCCGTGACAAACGTGACCCTTTTAGATTACATCATGCTGGAGATATTGTAAAGTTGAGTAAAATTTCCAAACCAGGAGCGTTAACTGGTATTGACAAACCATATTATGAACAAGCATATCCTGTGACTGAAGTTGTTTATGCAATATATCCGCTGGATGGTAAGACTAGCGTTGATGATCTCAAACCGATGAAACTTTCGACGCTGAATTGTGTAGCTGAGCGAGTTACAGAACGATTTACAAACGCGATACGTGGAAATGGTTTAACGGATTTACGACGTAAAAAAATAAATGAGTGGGCTGAGCCTGTCAAGGAACACGGCGATACGATCAACGACGTTGCCGAGATTGAAAAGAAATTAAAATTTCCGATAAGGGTGAAAACAATAGACGGCGAGATTTTGTACGAATCGAAGTATAAATCGAAAGGAGCTTCGATAGAAATCATTGATCATAACGCACACGAGTGGACGATGGATGTAATAATATTTCCACGAGACAGAACTGTTAAATTTTATAACGGTGATATTTTTGATTTTATAAATAAAATTAGTAAACGCGATCCTGTATCTGTATGGTTGTTTCAAAGTTCCGAATATGGAAATTATGATCAGTTTGTACGAGAATTTCTCCACTCGGAAATGAAAAATCTTGCACTAAAATATACTGATGATGCTGAACAATTACTCAGTAATTATTTTACCATTCCGTCAGTTGCTGCTCACTTTGCTCAGGAGAAAAATTCATGGAAACCGACAAGATCGGAATTTCTTATTAATGTGCAGCTAAGCTGCGTTGAATGTGGACATGAAGGATTGTGGAATACCAAATACGATTGTGGAGATGTTATCTCAGTTGATATGGTTGCATGTTATCCTGGAACTTTTCTTAGAATGGGAGAGTGTTCAGAGTATTTTAAGAGATCTGGACATCCAACACACGAAATGACCAGAGTTGCGATAAATGGACATTTACCAGATTTTAATTTAACTGGATTTGCAAGAATTGAAACGTTTTCGTTCACGGAAAATCAACATCCGATTGTTTATGTTTGGTGTGGTCGTCATTTTTCAGAAAAATGTTGGAACCCAATAGTACTATTACGATATATGCTTGATGCAGGAATTTAAAACAGTTAACCGTAAGTGAAGCAATAATATCGTATCGTCCAGAGAAGCAAGTCTGGTTACCTGTCTTTGAAAGGTCTGTTCTTGACGAAATCTTTGAGTGTAATCCCGATGAAATTGAATCCGAAAATAAACTTGCTCAGGGTGGTTCATGTGATCACAAACGACACTGTTGTCGACTAATCATCGACGATGCCGAACTTGATTTTATAATTACTGATACAACAGAGAAAGGCACAATTATAAGCCGGAATAATGCTTACTTGTCGGATGGAACTAAATTAGGTACAATTGTGAGCTACTTTGATGGTGACTCTCCACAGTTTACTAATTTAAGATCTTCGATGTTAGCGTATGTTTCGATAAATTTATTATCAACGATAAACTAATTTCCCGATACCGCGGTTAGAGTCGCAACAGATTCATTTTATATCAATAAAAAATATACGGATTTGTTAAATATTGGTACCGATGCATCATGGGACGAATGGAGAACAAAGCGAGTAAAGATACATAGTTATTCTGAATCAGCCGACGTTGAATCTAAGAATATATACCACAGAATAATCAAATGTCATTATTATCATCAGCTCCATCGGTATATGATCCCGTAGCTAGACATAAAACTGTTTATCTTCACGGGTGTGGTGGTTCTGGTACAACAACGCGTGCGACTGAATTATTTCTGAACAGTTGTTCAGAAATGGTTGTGTTAACTCCAACTCATTGGCTCCCCAGAGAAATGAGCGAACGTGGAGTTAAATCTTCAACTTGTCAGTTTCTTAAAATGGAAAGGAGATACACGGACTCCTGAACGAATGGGTGAAAAATACTTTCCCAAGATCATTATTTGGGATGATATATGCACGGTGTCGTTAGATGTATTAAAAACGTTTCTTGATTGGTTATTGACTCGGAATACTGCTGTTATTATGTGTGGCGATCATGGTCAACCGCCACCATTTGTTGGATCATCTCCGCATGAATGGCTAAAAACGTTTGTAGATTATTATGAGGAAATAACTACTGATTACAGAGCGCTTGATCCAGAATTAAGGGAGTTTAAAAAATTAACCAGACTGCAGCCAGATAAAATACCAGATAAAATACAGTGTGAAATAATGCGTGACGTGATTCCAGAAACTCCTATGAATGATTTTTGGAATATGTGGAGCCCTGCTGATCTGATAGTTGCAAGTAGAAAGATAGTTCGTGATACACTTCAACAACAATTATTTCTGTTACATAAAGAAAAATATTCAGATCTACCTGTACCATTGTGTTATCGCCAAGCAGATACGCGACGGCAAAATACTGATGCTGAAATTCCTGGAATTAATGACAAATAAAATCTTGTACTAAATGATATTTTTTTACTTCCCGTTGATGTTGTTGAGAGCGCGTTAACGATAGATAAATCTCCATGGATGCTAGGATGTGCTATAACGATTTATTCATTGTAAGGATATACTATTTCCGATACAAATATTTGGATTGTCGATGATCGTATCGAATGGTCAAATTTAGTTTATCTGGCAGTGTCTCGAGTCAGTAGAATGTCTCAGCTGCGGAGGGTTATCATAGACTTTACAGTAAATAATAATCAAACTACCGGCAATGGCGATGATGTAGTGAGAAAAAAATTAGCTAGTTATCAGAGATGTGATGAGAAAAAAAATAAGGGCGACTTGATCGCGATGATAAATTTATCATGACACTGAAACAACGACAGAATAATCATAGTGCAAGCTGTAACACAGTAATGTTGTGGCGGTATTCGAATAATAATCCAAAACAATTCACCGTGGATAGAATTAACAGCAGCCTTGGTCACACACGCGCAAATGTGATGCTGACCTGTTTTGAATGTAATCGACGTCGGGGCGCTGATGCACTGCTTTCACAAAAGTGAAGGCGGTGATAATTGTGTATCTTCAGGAATTACTTGTAATTGTTCACGTACAAATCCACATTGATGAGCAGTTGAATCTAGTCTGTAGATTGCAGGTCTACCCGTTGATCTTACCATGCTGAAAATTTATGTGGAGTTACACTCCAGACTGGGTCAGTCGCTTTTTTACCACCTTCAAGTTCACCAGGTTCATATAAATATCTTACAGTCACATTACCTACTACTGGTTGTTTTGAGAAAGAGTCTCGTCGTTGTACTGGTATGTGTTTTTTGTGATCGCCTTGATGGATTTCATGGAAGTTCCACGAGTAATTTCATTATTAACGCAGCTATCACACTTGCAACCCATTTACGAGATCTCTTATCCCCAGACTTAAGGTCAGTGGATACTTCCTTTGCATATTAATATCCAAACAATCACTCGGCAAGTGTTCGATTAAATCATTCAACGATTGCCTGATCGCGATGAATTGTGGTGTGCCCTCATCTGCTTTTGACGTTATGCTGTTTCATCGTCGACGTTACTGCACCAAGAAAGTCTTTGCCAGGATCAACCTGTAGCAACTGTGGCCATCGTAGACCACCTTGTGGTCCGGATCCTCACTGATAAATTCGTTCATACGCAGATGCAACTTCAGCTGCTGTTTTAGTTGATAGCGGTTCTGCTTCTTTATATCTACTTGCAACGTCAACGATGGTCAACGCGTATTTGTATGTGCGTGATTGACGTCTACCAGTTTTAATAGCATCATGGGGTAAAAACAAAATTTCTGCCTGATGAACCTCATTGGGACTGCTGACATCAAAATGTGCGTACTTAATGTCTTTGTTGTTAATCTTTGTTTTTATACGCAACATCATGAACGTGGCATGCTTGATCATTCACATGTATTGGATACTCTCCAGGTCTTGGTTGGTCTCGTTCGTCAAGTCGGATATCAAGTCGGGTTCCAGGACCACAATAATTATATCCAGGAAAATGCTTTTCGCAAAGATACGTAGCCCATGGAGCTCCTGGTAATTTCCCCAGTGAAGCAGCGATATCTCCACGTGTTTTATTAGAAATAAATTTATATTTTTTGTACCACATTTTATACACTTGTCTGTAAGAACACGCTTTTTATTCCTCGTCGTTATTGTTCTTAATCCGCTGGTGGGGGTGGGTGCTCTGCATCGAATACAATAAAAATTCAAAGTATTTATCATATTTGTACAACATGGATATCATTGATTTTTCAGCGACACGTAAACAAGAGCCAGTCAATCATCATCCAGCGCTACCAAATTCTATCAGAGCAATTTTTATAGGTCCATCTGTGTCTGGTAAGACGCATTTGCTGCTTAACCTGATAATGAAATGGCTCATGTAGGATAAGTTGTATTTAGTGGCACCATCTGTAGATGATCAGCGATGCTACGACGTGTTTAAAGATTTTAATGAAAATGCAAAATTGTTGGATGAGGACGGTAATGATATTATTGACTTTATCACCGATATTGATGATGCTCCATCTGTGGATGATCTCGATAGATGTATTAATAATCTTGTAGTATACGATGATGTGATGCGAGACAAACGATCAAATCCAGCTCGGATATTTTCTCGAGGCAGACAAAAACACGGATGTGATTTATGTTACTCAGCGATATAAACAAATACCTAAAGTGATCAGAGAGAATTGTAATCTTCAGTTTTGTTTAATGGAGTCGATACACGTACTCTGCGAAACATTCATCAGATTTGGTGTTCAGGGGAAATGGATATGATTAAATTCAGAAACTTCTTTTCGCGCGCGCAAGCGATTCCTCATCGATTTATTACGATAAATTTACATGATCCTCCGTCGAGGTATCGTGTAGGTCTCGATAAAATTTTTGGTTGAGAGACCCGTTACCTTTTTACACCCTTGAAGGGACTCCCCAGGTAAATATATTTGACGCACAAAAATAACCCGATTAGAAGTCTCAGTGACGCTTGTATTTTTTCACCCGTCGTAGGAAGCTTTATTTCTTTCTGAAATTCTGGTCTGTTCACCCTCTCTGCTGCTCCAGCGGAAAGAACCCTTTACGCACAAGTTTAGATTTTGATGTTACCAGAAATAATATGCGGTACCCCTTTTTAAAGAAAAGAAGTAGCTCAATACATTCCTCATTTTGAGAAAATTGCTAAGTTTTTAGAAATGGCAAAGAGAGAAATGGGCTTTATTATTACAAGTGTACTTATTGGCAAAGTTCGTGAAGTCTACATTTCACTGTCGATGCAATAAAGTGCTAATTGTGATGTGGTTCTGGAATGCATCTTGAAGGGTTATGAGTTGCTATGGCATATCGGCAAAGATTTGGGAAGTGTAAAAAACAACTGGACAGAACCATATCGAATTTCCAAGGGAAAAAGAACAATTATTTGATAGGTAGTGCTCAGCCAACAAGGTTGACCAAGAATACAGTAATCTCAGACAGCTATAATTCGTTGAAGAGTTCAAGAATTGCGTTCATTGTGACGTCAAAACTTACATTGATGAGCAAAAGATAGAAGCGTTAGAAAATTGCTGCTCGTACAGCTGATGACTTTGTCTCACCAAGTTTCGTTTGTCAACAAGGCTTCCTCTCAGCAGTTTTTTGTAGCTAAAAAGAAAGAAACGTCCCAACCTTGTACGAGTACTTCCAAATCTAAATCTGGCACAATATGAAACTTCTGATAAGACTGATCAGATGTCCTTGTCTCTTCCGACGTGCTCTTATTGTATGAACAAATGTCGCGTAATTTCTGATTGCTACAGACTGAAAAATAAGAAACGTAAAAAAGACAGAGCATTGCAAATACTCTTATTTCTAATTAGTAAAGGTTACGGTCATGTATTGAAAGCAATACATTTGTTGGGTCAAACAAACTTGATTTTATCATGAGAGTTATGAATTATGAACCGTTCATGTCGAAAGGTTCTATATCGCTTATTCGGGATTCTGCCAAGCCAATCCCTATCAAAATATTATGGGGCACAGGAGCTTCTCTGAGTCTTTTCTTATCAGGCACTTTGCCTTTATCTGAGAAGTCTTCTTAAAGTGAAAGTGTCCTTATTCAGGGAGCAGAGTGCGGTTTTGTTAATGTTTCTCTTCATTGTGTAAATTTGTCATCAGACCTATTGTCAGGAACCTTGACAGTCTGGATAGTTACTTTTCCCATCGAGGGTATTCATTTGTTATTAGGCAATGTAGGGTGGAGATAAGGCTGTGGTTAATTCACTTGTAACTGACATGCCTTGTCTGGATCAAAATAATCAATCCTACTGAAAATGAAATCCCTGATTTATATCCTGCACGTGCAGTTACCAGAGCTATGGCAAAAAGATGTTATTGATAATGATGTTGATCAGGAAATTATGCCTTTAGCTGACACATTTATCAGTCAGTCTTCTGATGTGGTAATGTTTGCTCCTGGTATTGATCAGTCAAGAGGTATTCACAGTGGACATCTTTTTACTACTCCATCTCTGTATTCTAATCAGGTTGACAAAATAACAATGACTCGTTGCCGAAACAGGAACTGGATCCTGAGATTTCCTGTTTGTTTCAGAGGGGTATTAACGAAACTGAAAACACACAAGTACCTATTTGTTATTTTATGAAGAATGGTGTCCTTATGAGAAAATGAAGACCATCTGAGGTGCCCGCAGTTGACGAGTGGTCATTGAGCTATCAAACTGTTGTTCCTAAGTCATATCGGCACGAAATTTTAGTGTCGTCCATGAAACTCACTCAAAAATACTGTAGATCTTGTCACACTTGTCAAATGGTAGGAAAACCCAATCAGAAGATAACTTAAACTCATATGTAACTTATTCCTGCATTTGATGAACCATTTAGCTGAATAATGGTAGACTGTGCCGGTCTCCCACCTAAAACCAAGTCCGACAACCAATAATTATTGACCATCACGTGTACATGCACAGGATTTCAAGAGGCAATTCCTTTGAAGAATATTAAAACTAAAACCATTGTAAAAGATTTGGCCTTTCCAAATATGTCTGGTCTCATCAGAGATCATATTTATGTCTGGAATTTCCCAGCAAGTTATGCATGAATTAGGCATCCAACAATTTAAATCTTCTGCTATCACCATCAAAGTCATGGAGTTTTGGAACACTTTCATCAAACTGATTTGGTCAGATTGATTTGATACAGAACAAAACTGGGTGTTCATTTGCTGTTCTTTCCTGCTAGAGAACCAGTAGTATGGTACTTACACAGCTGAAAAGAAAGTAAGTACTTAAATTATATCATTAGCACTCCTGGGAGGCAAAAGAAAACAACTTTGCATATAAATATGTTAATGATTCAGTCAATTTAGTTGCATCTGTCTGGCATAGTGAGGATTTAGACGATGGCACGCAATCGGACTGTAGTGACTTTGATTTAACCAATCTTCGGAATTCAGAAATATTAAAGAATCTGGATCAGAAACTTTCACATCAATATCAACAAGAAAAGAGCAAACTTAAACATTTATTAAGTGAACAAAAGCAGTTGTTTCCAGATGTTCCAACACGAACAAACAAAAACTAAAATGGCGTTGAAATTGTAGATTCTACACTTGTGAAACAGCGTCCATAGAGCACGAATCCTTTCAAGCAAAAGTTTTAAAAAACTTCAATATTTGCTGGGCAGTAATTTCATAGAATCACGTAAATGATACTAGATTCTCCACGTATTCTAGTACCGAAACCAAATAATGCTTTCGGGATGAGTAACGACTACAGGTGAGCAGTATCATTAAATCAGATTCATTTCCAATGCCAAGAATCCATGACCGCATTGACAAAATAGGAAATGCAAAAAATGTCACCAAGTTTGAACTTTTGAAAGGATGTTGGCAGACTCCAATCAAGGAAAGAGCAAATGAAATTTCTGCATTTGTAACCCGAAATTTACTTCATCAATATAAAGTGATGCCATTGGGTATGAATGGTTCTCCTTCAACTTCCCAGCGTTTAATGAACATGATAACATAAGGTCTAGATAAGTGTGCGCTTACACCGTAACATATGGTCTAGATATGTGTGCAGCTTACACCGATGACGTCATCGTCTACGATGATACATAAAAAGATCACTTAGAGACAATTTGGAAATTCTTTGATCAACTCAGTGAAGCAAATTCGAAAATTTAAGTAAAAGTTAGTTTTACCGTATTCGTGTTACATTTTAGGACATATTGAGAGACATGGTCAAGTTAAACCTATTGAAGTTAAGGCTATTTCTGGATTCCCTGTGCCAATCAGTAAAAGCAAATGATGCTATATTTGGGTATGGTTGGATATTATCGGAATTTTGCTCGAATCTTTCCAAAATTGCCGAACCTCTGACCAATTTGTTCAAAACTAAAACCAAGTTTCATTGGCCTGACAAATGTCAGGAGGCTTTTGACAAATTAACGCCATTCACACCGACACTTGCAAGTAGATCTGTAAAGTCAAAACTTTACCAAGAAAAACAAGATACCCTTGAATGGACAGATACTCTACTATCCGAAATGAACTTCCAGGAATTCAAGATAGGACCATTTTGATTTTTAACTGAGGAGTGTTTAAACCATCTCCGATATTCTTCAGCAATGAGTTTTAAAGTAGCTGCTGTGGTGGACCTACTGCACGTCAGATTGGCACCATTTTCATTTAGGACCAGGCAAATGTCTCGTGAAAACTCCAATTCAAAATGACCCTCCATTCAGGAGAGGTAGTGGCAGCAAGATTTTCAAGACAGCCATATTGGATGCACAATTGTTGCCACAATTTTTGTTTAGGAAAAAAGATGATATCAAGAATAATATCGGTGAAAACCACATGTAAATCAAGAAAAATATAGGTGAAAACCCCATGTTAATATCTCCATCCATATGGGAACAGAGATACTTTCAAGATGACCTGTATGGTGGATATATTGAGGGACAGTTTGCATCACTTACATTTAGAGCCAACTAGACTCCCCAAGTAGTTTCCTGAAGAAAACCGTCATGTCAGAATAACTTTCCATTTAAAAAGAACTGCAAAAGTTTCATGATGAAAATCACAGTAACTACATCAGATTAGCTCCATTTTATTTGTGGTTTTGTTGGCTTAATGCCATTTTTCAGCACATGACTGCCAATCCAATGATGCCAGTATATTTGGTGGTAGAAATACGTAAGAAGACCGAGCAGAACCACCCAACCATGGGAAGCTTTTTCATATTTTAATTTAAAATCTGCAAAAAACATTACAAAAGGTCTTCTGGGGAAAACCAATATTGATAAAGCTTTCCATTCTGTAGAAATAATAAATTTATTTGCAAGATGGCTGTCATGATGGCCATATTGGACATTATCTTAGCACAATTTCCATTTAGCACCAGCACAGTATCACAAGTCTTTTCATGTCAGAACAATGTTGATATGACCAGCCATCTAGAATAAGGGACAAATATGATTTTCAAGATGAACTTTGTGATAGCATTGGAGGTGAGATTGGCACCATTTTCAATTAGGGGCTAACAGACATCAGGTGGAAACCCATCTCAATATGACTTTTTCTTTAACAACAGAAAAGGACGCACCTCTGGTGAGCTCATCAGTGCATTATAACAGGATATATAAGCTCATGTGCACCAGACTTCAATAATGTCAGTCATATTTTAACACAGCTTATGGAAAGGGGAAGGAGTAGCTACATGTTTTGGGATGTACATTCCTAAGGGACAGTCAGACAGGCGCAAGGTTATATTCCTAGCCATTTTCATTACATCAACCTACATAAAAAATCCTCGTTTGGAAGATATCATCCCTGCAGGTAAACTAATAGAGACATTCCACTATCTTTTAACAATAGTTGTTCTTATCTGTTATTTAGGTTATGTCATCGAGCACAAATTGGTCAAAAGATATTGTGATCCAAGTACATATTGCCAGAACTATTTGATTCATTTTTTAATAATTCCAATTTTTATGAATTGACTGCGTTTTCTACGTTTTGACTGGATGTAAACGGTCACGAGATACTGATCTGGAATGTTTTACACATCAATAAATTCTGTGGACTACTTTTGGTTCCCTGTTTCCAGATCATTTGATGTAAAGTTTTATCTATATCAACACCTTACACCCTAATAACAACAAGCTCCCACCCACCCATTCCTGTGATTTCCAATCAAAAATGACAAGCCACAGATTAAAATCGACTATCAGAAGTTAAAACAATGTAATTGCACAGACCATCCTGCACTCCAACACTCACCTCTTTTGCTGAATAATACATATGGCAGGCTTTAGAAGCCAATCTTCGGAAATTACTGCATTTCACCTCAACAACATTTTAACAGCAGCGATTAAAGGTCAGGTCATATGTCAACCAAGGGATCTCACTAAAAATGGACACAATTTTGCTTTTGAAAGATCAAAATGTGTAGAAAGTAACAACAATGTTGCTGTAACAACACATGCCATACACAAGTGTAATTTTCAACAAAAAATGGGAATATTCCTGGTATAACCGCAACAACCATTTTTTATATATTAAAATAATGATCATAACAATATATCACTGGCACTACCCGCTATGACATTCTACCCCATATCACTGTATAAAGAATCAATGAATCTTGGCTATCGAAGATAGGGCCAAGTATTCTATCGCAGTTAAGAGGCTAATGAAAAAAAACTTTGATGTACATAAAAGTGAATGTTTTATTGATTAAATCTGCTGATCTGATGTTAGAAAGGAAGTAAATTGGAATTATAAGGATTAAATGATCATGGTTGGGTATTTATCATGTGTAAATTTTACCTAATCACTCACAAAGTTAACATAAAGTATTAATTATCATGGTTGGGTCAGACTTTATTTACTTTGTAATAAAATTTAGTCTACCAAGCAAAGCCCATCAATGAAATTAATAAGTACATGTACATAACTTGTAAGATCTAAACCTTGTTGCCTTCTTTGTAACATGACCAAGGAAATATTCAAAAATATGTGGGCTATAGACCATACACTACCACCATTAATTAACTTAGGACAATTCCTTGTGAGTGGAGGGGTGGGGAATAAAATACCATCAGCAAAATTATTGCCACCTTGAAAAAATTTTATTCACATAAAAAATTGTAAACTTTTATTTTGATCCAAGTCCCTGATTAATCTCAATTATTCCATCTTTGAAACGCTCATCGAGAAGAGTTTAATATCGTTCTAATGGGACTATCTAGGAATGCAACTAATTTCCTATCTTGTAGTATTATCACACAATTTCTGATGCCCTTATCTCTCTTTATCATAGTTACAGTCATTACTTCATATCTCACATGTCCACACAGAAAATAACATATGTGCATATAAACTCATGATAATTGATTAACAAAGATAACATACAGATTCGTCTGAGAAAGATCACTTGTTTCAAAATATTATTGCAATACGGACAATAAACTATAAAACAATTAACATGTGACCATTCTCACAAATTAGGCATTTCACTGCACAAAGTTAAAAGAAAGGAATTTAAAACAAACCAACTAAAACAATAAAGAAATAAGATCCTAATAAAAATATGCTATCACTTGTAAGAGATTGCAGACATTAAATCTCTGAAACAAAAAGACAGAGCAGTACAAAACTTGTTTCCATTCTTTAACATCTCAATTCATCCCAATATTCATCATCTCAGCAATGAATCCAAAAATACATCTGTTTATTTATGTACATGTTGACGAATTAGTATAAAATAATATACTTTGTACAAAATCTACCTGAATAATCTGCACAAAATAAACCAAACCCCTCCATCATCAAACTTTCCTCAACTCCAAATCTTACACAAATCTGACCAATTTAAAAAGACTGTTTGTACACTACATGCACATTTGCAGTCTCTAGTAAAATTTATTATTCAAATGTTCAGTCAAGTTTTATGATGATTGGGTGACTTCGGATAACAAAGCAAGAACTGCCCTAATATAAATGTGTTCTCAAGTAAATGGAAATCTTCATCAATTTACACATTACAAGATAGTATGCTATTGGTAAAAAGTACAGCTGTGAAAATATAGTTCCAATTATACAGACAGCACTTACATGCTTGCCACAGCTTAATGATTTAATGGATATCAAGTCCTTAATCATCTTAACACACTTGTTTTTACATTCCGTATAAATTTTACGACACCCGACAGGTTCATTTTTCCATCACTTTCCTGGAATGCATCTCTAGCCATCAAACAAGACCAGAATTGTAATGTTTTCCCATTTCTCAAGTGCACACAATAAATTTCACTTCATCAGAAACCATTTCAAAACTGAAGTATTTCTTTTTGTAGTATAGTGGATAATGTCTAACAAAATCCCAGGAAATATGAAAAATGTTTGTTAAAACAAATACCCACTCCCCCAAGGAAAAAGAAGTAAACTGGTAATTTTATCCTCTGAGGTAAATTAGTCTAATGATCATCAACTTGCCTATGTAGCCCATGGAATAGCTTAATACAGACTCCTGCAGGACAAGGTCATAAACAGCACTAATGGTACAATGAAGAAGAACCAGAGACCTTATAATTCTTTCTACTCAAATGCATAGATTCGTTCTACTTTGCAAGTGCTAATAAAGCCCCTACTACAATTTTAGGCCTTTTATGAAATGGATGAAAATAAAAACTTGGATTGTAACAATCATGTATCATTCATGCCAATCACAAACTAATGGGAGTTAAACCTGTTGCTGGATACATGTCACATATCTGCATAGATCTGTATGGCAAAGTGCAAACAAATGTTCTGAATCAACACAGAGAGGTACATCATTCTCTGTATGCCTGATATTAACACAATAGACTCCCATTTCCTTACACCCACCTTTAATTTAGTTAGAAAGTAAAAAGTTTTTTAAAACATCTTAGGTGTGGATGGATGGACTGACATATACTGACACACACCAAAGTGATTGCTATGTCAGGGTTTTGCCAAGGCAACTTAACAAAATTAAAAGATTAAACAAAGTAGGCATAAAAAGTTAAAATAAACAGACAACACCCACTGAAACCAACTCATCTGACATGAAAGTAAAAAATGTACAGACAATGCTACTCTGGTATTCATGTTAAGCGATCATGAGTTTTTCAACGAGGCATACATACTAGTGTAGTTCTGTAACTGGTCGGATATTGCTGACTGTGTTTACTGTTAACTTACAATAAGCACCACATGCAAATCAAGGTCTACTAAATGTATTTGTTGATCAATCTGTTTTATTTGGCACAACGGTTTTGTACATCTGAAGACCCAATGGTGGACAGCAGCTAAATTTGTCTGAATTTATTCCTGTTTAACATGTTACAGGGCAATGCTGACTCAACATGTGATGTTTTGTTATCACACAATGAATAAACATAACAGTTAAAGACAATATCAAAGGTCCAAGTGCAAAATGTACAACATACCAAGTGTGTAATGACGACAATATGCCATGAAATGTTTTAAAATCATCTCATTTGGATTACCTATTCAAACTTGAATGCATGCCCAACACAAAATCATTATTTATTTATAATGTCCACTTCTGCAAATTATTACTGGAACAATATTTACTAACATCTGAATTTGAGACCAATAGTAAACATGTACAGAATTTATTTCCACTGAAAACAAACAAGGATTGCTCCAAACAAGCATCAGTAATAATGGAAAATCTTAGTAGCAAATAGGTTCTTTGTTTAAATTAGTCAAGGCCAAATGTATTTACTGTTATCAAAATTTACTTACACGAATCTAAAATTTTGTTACTTTTAACTACAAACTTTCATGGCATATTATTTAAATATGGTCAACTATGGAAGGTTTACAGCAAGAAGGCAAGATATTAAGTGTTTTCTGTTTCTCCCAATTATAAACAAAATTAACACCAGAACAACAAAGATGAAATCTTGCTTTTGTTTTCTTTTGCATAAAAAATATGGGTGCTTATTTTGCAAGGTCAATATGGGCTTATTTCTGCATTTAAAAAAAAATGAAAGGCCAATGTCACTTGCTATTCAGACTACAAGAACAGTCTAAATACTGTTTACTTCAATAATTGTCAGCAGAGATTTTGTTTTATAATTTCATGGTGTTTGTAACATTGTCATATGATTTTGTGTGTTATCTAATGCTGAAAAGTCCTTAGAGCTTCTAGAGATTAGATGCTGTACCAAGTCCACATTATTAGTAGTAGTACTGCTATCAATGTGTCTATTTCTGCTATTAAATCATGAATGGCCAATTTCTGCTTATATCTGCAATAAAGTCCTGGATGGCCAAATGTGTGCTTATTTTTGCTATAAAGTCCTGAATGGCCAAATGTGTGCTTATTTTTCCCATAAAATCCTGAATGGTCAAATGTGTGCTTATTTTTGCTATAAAATCCTGAATGGCCAAATGTATGCTTATTTTTGCTATAAAATCCTGAATGGCCAAATGTGTGATTATTTTTTCTATTAAGTCTTGAATGGCCAAATGTGTGCTTATTTCCATACATGCTTTTATCCCCCAGATCTTACAGTAACAGAACGAATGAAAAATATGTACATGAAAAGGTGCGATAATAAAAATTAAAAATTATATTTATGAGGTCCTTTTGGTGCACCTGAAAAATTTGTGTGAAAACCTTGCTTTGTTGAAATCATCTCCATCACATTCTGGCAATGTGCATTTTGATTTATTTTTTTTCGTCATGCATATATTTACAACACTTTTTGCAGATTATCACCACATGATGACACATGCATGATATGTTACATGATGAAGTGACACATTTCATCTGCCTCTGTTACATTAAAAATAAATATGAAACATACACATAATGACAACATAAAATAATATAAAATTTTTTATTATGATGAGATAAAATACCACATTCACATTCAAGTTTTTTCCTTGTTTTGAATCTTTTTTTCTTTTTATGTTGAATTTTTAATACAATATTTTAAATATTTTTTTTGGTGGATCCTACATTTAAATGTGTCCAAGACTGCTCAAATACCTCATGGGTCCATTTTGAAATGAATTAAGAGAGACAAAAAGGTGGCATTTTTGTCAAAATAGATGTAACATCTGCTTATCTGGCATCAGGCATTTTTGTCAAAATAGATATAACATCTGCTAATCTGGCATCAGGTTATAATTTCACAATACTTCCATTTCAATGAAATTAGTTCTCAAACCACAAGTAATTTTTTTTCATAATGTAGTATATTTATTACTGTGCAGCAGACTGTGTCCTACTAATTTACAAGAAAAATCAGTAAATAATTTTCATGTTTCATACATCACTGTGTGTAATGGATCCCATTTATATCTTACTGTTGTAAATCTGCATCATAAACAGACTGAGAAAAAATATGCGTGTCCGTCAAATCAAAATCAGACCTCTGTTGTTCCTAGATTCTGCTGCATCAAAGTTAATTATAAATTATTACAAAAGCAATTCTGTCAAACAGGTACCACTGTTGTTGGGGGCTTACTTACTATTTACATCAGATATCAAATATGAAGAATTTTGTAACTGTACATTACCACAGGCTATGGAAGGTAAAGTAATGGCACATAACTCATGATATATAGTGAACTACAGCTGCCCGACTTAGTAAAGAACTGGTTTCCTTCAAACTTTATGCCCTACTTCTCACAGTAAAACAATTGTGATATTACAAAGCTGCACAGTATTCTTTAACAGAAAAAAATTATCTTCAACATTTGGCAGACACAGTCTGCAAGGAATACGAGTCTACATCATTATTTTGACCTATCTCTGTACCACATGCCATCCCCCGACTCGACACTTCTAGTCCTCCATCCTCTGAGTAAAGACGCTTTATATCATCATAGACATCTTCCTCTATGTTGACATCCACTGCTTTACGTTTCACAGACTTGACTCTTTTCGAGGATGAACTGGTAGGAGCCATTGGCATACGGAGCAAGTTCTGCTTCATCAAGACCAGTCCAACACCTTCTCGACATCGAATCAAGTTCTCTACCTCAACCTGCCAAAGAGAATTAATCAGCGAGACTGTCAACAGAATCAGAACAAAGTATTTGTGATAGACTGTCAGTAACAGTCATGCAAAAACATTCTTGACAACATATACATAAAAAATTCAAACTTTGCAAATGAACAAACTTAAAAATAATACACTTCTGCAACAGTTTAAAGGACTAATAGAGACAAAGTACAATGAACACCCCAACCCCCATATTGCATCCAGTCTTAAAACTGGCAGTTCATTCGGTAAGGAAAAGTATTGTGAATCTAAAATTACAGGCCCACCCCTCTTTAAACAGTCCTCTATGTTGTCACAAATAGGATATGGCCGACTTAAGATTACAGACAATCGGGTCAAGGTGACTTAAGATTAGATACTATTGGGTCAAGGTGACTTATAACTACAGACTACTGGGTCAAGGTATTCAGTCTTGGACTAAGGTATTGCACAGAAACCATTATCTTTTTATTAGGCTTACAATGACCATGACCGCTAGAAACCCCTGGAACTATCGATTTCTCTATTACAAGCCATACAAAGTCTGGTCAAGGAACTTGCTCAAGAATATAAGTTATTCCACAAAAATACTATCAATCTTTGATCCATTATTATAATGATCTGCTGACCCAAATATCAATATGATTATTTTTAGTGCAACCCATCCACCTAAGTTAGTTGGGATATCTGGTCTGGAATTCAAATTGACCTCTGACCAAAAACCAGAAGGCTTCTTTCTTACCCAATATGTTAAGTCATACACTTTAGTGAAGGAATATGGAAGTGAAATGATTTGTGTGCAGAAAACATTCTTTTAGGAGTAATGGTGAACATGACTTTTTTTTTTACCCCAGAATCACAAGACTTTTTCCTCATCCAAAGTGCATAACACTTGCAAAGTTTAGTCTAGGTCTGTGATGTCAAACTAATGTTGTTGTGTTATTTTGGTCACAGTGACCTTGTTTTTTGGACAATAAATTTGACAGGGTACTTCCTTGCTCCGCATGCAAGCTATCTACATATATGGTTCCCATGCTTTTTCAAGATTCATTTATGACCAATACTAAATGGAATTAAAGAACATTTTAGCTTAGAAAATGTGTATTATTCAAATTAAAAGCTGATTCTATTTCAAGACTCTTCCATAACATCTAAATCAGACAAATAACCATGTACCAAACCACCAAATATTTCACAAGAAACAGGTATTACTTCTGAAAATCATAAAAATTCTAATGTCAAGTCACTTCAATGTACAGACTAAAAATGCACTGCATTATGTTGGTATGGGGAAAACTAACAGAATGAACAACTGAAACTAGTTTTGCTTTCCTTTCAAACTTTTATTTCTTAAAGAAATTAGTGCCACTTTAAATCTATGTGCATGACATTACGACAAATGCAAAATTCAATATCAGTTATATACTCGGTTTAGCTCACTGAGATTCACTGTAAAATGCTGACAGATGTTTGATAACATTCATGCATCTTTTCAATCGGAAAGCAATTCCCTCAAGTTCATGTTCAACTTGACCAAGCTAGAACTCCGCTGGGGATTATAACCAAACTGTCTTACATGTTATTAAGCAAATGCACTTTTTCATTTAAATCATTCTTTACAACTTCAAGTTCCTCCTCTTTGTCTTTGCTCTTCTATGCAGAGTATTGGCTTTTGTTATGTGAGCAAAGCTACATAATTCTTCAGCTTTATCTGAAGCTTTGTTTGCATCTGTAAACAGCAACTTAATGTCCAATTCCAGCATTTTGATCTTTTCTCATTGTTCCAACTTTTTTCTCCATGAGTTTTTTCTTCATACATCTCTTTTCTCTTTCCTTCTCTGTCTTTTGAGCTTCTAAATGTGTGGTCCTTTTGCCTAGTACTATGGGCTGACTGTAGGAGTTCCCTTAAAAACCACTAATTCCTTCAATCCTCCAACACTCTTTATATGGTCCTTTATTACTCTGCGTGCAATCAAGCTATTTTCTGAAAGATTTTGTGTACCAGCTTCTTTGTTCACAGAAAATCCATGTTCTACACTAGCCTGGCCATGCGACAAATTATAATCACATAGACTATATTCCATACCCTACTGTACATCTCCTTGCCTGACATACTGTTATAAAACAGCTCGTCTACCTTGTCTTCAGTTTTTCTAAATTCCTTGAACTCTTACAGATGCTGCGCTGCTTGTACAAATTTATTATACTCCTCTTTTATTTGATCACACTCATTTATATCAACTCTTTGACATGAGTGAAGAATGTTCAGTACTCTTCTGAATGTATCTATACAATGATCCTGGCCTTTGCATTATCAAAATAGGATCAATACATGACAAATTTATAACCAAGGTGTAGACTGGTGGGGTCTTTTCTTTCATTTTATGTACAAATGTACAAAACAATTCTTCACACTCAGTCCTAAAAGAAAGAATGGCCTTCTCACTTGCTTCTTTTTCTGCTACTAACTTCTTTACTTCCATACCAGCAACAAATCCTATATCAACATGCTGATACCCTTTGTGGTCGTTTTTACCTTATAACATCAACATTACAGAGTTTGTTTGGTGAGGAAGCTGTCTCCATTGCGCTCTGTTTGACAAATCTCTCCACTGTTGTTCTCATTAAACCCTCCAAGTCTTTTGCAAGAAAAGGTATCATAGGTTTGTCAGTTTGATACACTTTCAAAATGTTTTCTACAGGTTTTGCTACAGATGCAATGAATGCTAGTTTTGCTCTTGCAAACTTATCTTTGCTCCATTCTCTTACTGTACTGAAAGATTTAGTTCCAGGATCTTTGCTTTCTTTCTTCTCAATGCTCTCTACATACTGCTTAACATATGGGTAGATTTCCATTACATGCTCATAAACTTTCACATTCTCTACCCAGTAGTGTGCACAAAAAGGCAATGGACAGAAATTCTGCTTGGTGACAGATTCAGTCATCTCTCCTAGCTGGTACATCATCCCAGAGCATGTACACTGCTGACAGCTTATGGGATATATCCCATCCAGTCTTAGAGATTCCAGCTCCGAATGCATTGTGTATTGTATGAAGATCACATGAGCCTATGTTAAGCAGTTTACTGCGGTATTCCATCTCCAATTTCTTTTGCAATGTATTGAATGCATCTTAGTTAACATTAGGTCCATCCACTGACAATTGGATTAGATTCTTAAATCCAATTTTATTCTCCTCACTTTTCTCAAAACTCTACACAATATCAGCAGCTGCTGCATGACCTAGAAAATCTGTAGTACCTGCTTTGCACATGATCACTCTCCCAGAATCAAAGTAAAATATCCAATTGTTTTTTTTCTGTAATTGTCTGTTCAAGGACTCATCAAAAAGCATCACAAATGGTTCATCTTTTACTTTCGTTTCCAACAGAGCAATTAAGTATGGTGCAATTCCAAAACATGTGATAAACATAGAATTTGTCTCTCCACAACTCATACTCTTAGCAATGACAGAGTCTGGAAACATCCACTGAAATATGTATGATGTTTCTTCATTTGATGAAAATGAATAATTACAAGCTACAGCATTTAAACACCACCGCACTTCTGCATTAAGAGTCTCCGATTTAGTGATATATGATGAAAGTGATACTGTAGACTGTGATGGTGACATTATAGTATCTGAAAGTATGGTTGTTATCACGGCAGATGTGGTGGCTGCCATAGTGGAGTGATTCTGAGGTGGATGTATGAAGACTTGGACATTTCCTTCTGACTGTAACCTGTCTGCCTTCTTATGTTTCTTTCCTTTTGAATGACAAGTCAGAGCAGTCTTAACCATCGATGTTAAATCAATGGACTTGTTACACAGTTGGCACAATGCTGCATGTGAGTTACTTTTATCCTTTCTAATCCAGGACTGAAATTTACATCTAGGCATGATCTGAAAACAAATGAATTCCTTAACATGTACCATCTGCAATAGAGTTATTTACATACATTTGATCTCCCAAAATTAGAATGAAACTACCAAATTATTGACTATTTTAAAATAATGTTATTTTCTTTAAAAAATTTATCTTACACAAAATCAAGATTAATCCTGCATTATTTTGAGCCAATAAAAAAAAAACAAAAACGAAAAACGAGAATATTTTTTTATCATCCTAAGCACCTTTAGTGGATCTGGTTAAAATCCATCACTTGAAAAAGAAAATGACTTAATTATAAAAGGGTTGATTACAACTGACAAAAATCCCTTCAAAAGTATATACCATCCTAAGAGATTGAATTGTCTGAAAAATCCACTTGTGTCTGCTTGTAATCTGATAAAGCAGTCCCCAAACCTCTACTGATTACTCACAGGGACTGCAAACTATTTAAGAATCGAAGCTGATATTTCAAGCTACATCTCAAACAGAATAACAATTTAGCACCAATGTTTAGCTCGGACATTCAACTTTGGAGACCTTCATCAATCTGATGAACTATACTACCTATACAGTATCTTATCCACTGTTGCTGCTGAACTAATCTACGAATGCGTCCGCTTAATATGCAACTGAAATGCAATGAATGGAATGCTACCCTCTAATTGGTCAACCAAAATGAGGTTATTAGTTGATACAGTATTTCATTTTGTTCAACCAATAACCTGGCATATTTCTACATATTTAGCAAGTAAAATTCACCACAAAGGCTAGTTGTGTCCAAGGTTACTACAGACAATAATGGTTAATGCTGCATTCCCTTTGCTAAGCACCAAATTATAAGCTTTAACAAGACATTTTCAGTAATTTTATACATCAGAACAAACACTGCAGAGCTATTTCACTTATCTCAAACTTACCGAGACCACACATCGCAGACATGCTGCTGGCTTGTTGAGATGCTAGACTGGTTTTTAAGTCTTCCACTTAGAAAAAGATACCGATATGGACTGGTCTATTGACCACCTCATATAAAAGATAAATATAATCAACAGAGTGCTTGGATTGACCAAACAAATATGTTAGGGCAAGTACCTAAATAATCCATACTGCAACCTTTGAAATTTCTGGTACCGTAAGAACTCAAAAACTTTAATTCACGATCAGTTCAATTACAACTTAATTTGGTATTTTTTTTTCCTGTCATCAACTGGTGACATAAAAATTCCGTTATTTCGCAACTTTTGTCAATAGTTGTAAAATTCAAGGACTTTCCCCGGTCAAGAAAATACATTTCTCCCGACTTTTCCAAATTTGCTGGTAGTATGGGAACCCTGTACATAGTCTGCCCCAGGTTTTTTCTTGTTCATTCATACTGTGTTCATCGTGTATTTCATACTTTGTTCACTGTGTTCTTCATACTTTACTGTTTACTTCACACTTTGTTCATTGTTTATGTCAAACTTTGTTCATTGTACATTTCATAAAAGGAGTCCTTGATTAATTTTTATATTCATTCTATTATTTTATTAACAATTCGTGATGGCATACTTTTTTCCATACCTCCTATATAATGATCTGAATCTGTTTAAGCTATTCAACAAAAAGTGACAAAAGAAAAAAGACACAAACCTATGAACAGTATCATGATTTTGGACTGCTGGGAATATTAAATATGTACACATATCAAACTTGTCCAGAATTTCCAACAAGAAACTGGGACAGGGATCAAACTTGGATCTAATTTTCAGAAACTGTCTGAAACAGTGATCAAACATGTCCTAATTTCCAGCAATTGTCTGAAACAAGGATCAAACATGTCCCTAACTTCCTGCAAATGGCTGAAAAGAGGGTCAAACTTGGCCCTAACTTCCAGCAACTGTCATAAACAAGCATCAAATTCAACCATTATTTCCAGCAACTGCCTGAAATCAAACTCATCATAATTTCTTGCAACCACCTGAAATAAGGATTAAATAATGTCTCTGATTTCCAGCAACTTTCTGAAACAAGCATCAAATTCAAGCAATATTTCCAGGAACTGTCTGAAATGATCAAACTCATCCCTAATTTCCCTCAACTGTCTGAAATTGGAATCAAATTCATCCCCAATTTCCTGCAAATGTCCAAAACTGGGATCAAACATGTCCCTAATTTAAAGCAATTGTCTGAAATATGCATCAAATTCAAACATTAATTCCAACAACTGTTTGAAACGGGAATAAAATTCATCCCTAATTTCCAGCAACTGTTTGAACAGAAATCCAAATTGTCCCTAGTTTTTTTCCTGCAACTGTTTGAAACAAGGCTCAAACATATCTCTAATTTCCAGCTAGTGTCTGAAATAGTGTCTGAAACTGGCACCAAATTCAATTACTATTTCCAGCAACTGCCATAAATTGGGATCAAACTTGTCCCTAATTTCCGGCAACTGTTTGAAACAGGGATCCAAGTCATACCTACATTCCACCTATTGTCTGAAACATTGATTAAACTCAAACCTTATTTCCACAGACTGTCTGAAAGAGGCATCAAACACATCCCTAACCTCAGCAAATATCTGAAAATGGGATCAAACATGTCCCAAATTTCCAGCAACTGTCTGAAACAGAGCCCAAACTGGTACCTAATTTCCTGCAACTGTCTGAAACATGGATCAAACTTGTCTAATTTCCAGCAACTGTCTCAACTTGCAAACAATGCATAAACATCCTCTGTATTGATTGCTCATACCAGTAGTCTATATAAAGATCTGTAGTCTATAAAGAGAACATACTGCACTCTTACGATGCAAAGACTTCAGCAAAATACATTGTTCAAGTACTACTGTCAGAATTCTACCTAAGTATGTAATCACAAATAAATAACACTGAAACTGAACTCGGCTTTTGACCTTTTGGCCTTGTTCAAATTTAACCAGATGCACAACAAATCCTGGTAAAGTAGAGTTTGCAGACATACTTCACTCTAATCATTTTTATCATTTCTAATTTGACTTCTGATGTGCCATCACATGTGTCAATGTTCTTTACTGATATCTACAACAAATGGAGTATCAACTTCAAAAATGAACTTGCTGTTAGCCAGCTTGACATGTCAAGCAGTTATTTCAGTAACACAATGAAATTAGATATCTGAAGTATGGTCATAAACATTACCTCTACCATCTGCTGGATCATAGTTACAATTGTCAACCAGCTGGGAGTGATTTTCTCCAAGTCCAAGCTTATAACAGCTAGTGCCAGGGTGGTGGGACAGAATCCTACAGCCAGCTGGTGATCACACAGGCAGATGAAAAGATTCTTTGACAGCAACGCTAGGTGTCTGGAGGGTGTCATGTGGTGCAGACCACTCAGCAACTGGGGGTAGTAACACACCAGCATTGCATGGATCTACAATCAATGACAGAAAAGAGCAAGTGGATATTTGATGTACTGAATTCCTCCAAATCTCCTTGTAACAGATATGATCATGTTCTTACACAGCTGTAATATTAAAGAGGACTATCATTTCCATACAAAAATAGCCTGGAAAACAAAAGCCATTTTAAGACATGAAAACTTATTATACAACTAGCTCAACTGTATTCTGAAGAAAAAAAATAAATAAAGTACCATGAATAACCCATACAGTGGCCCCTTTTGTAAGATGCCTTCTGCAACAGAAAAGTGGCTTTCTGAGAGGAGTGGCCTATTTAGAGGGATATCACACAGTTGGACTATAAATATAAAATATAAAAGGCATAAGTAATTTCATATATATAAAATTTTCATTTAAAAATCATAGGAATATTATCAGTTATGTACTTGATGTGATAAAAAAATTATATCACTGGGTTTGGGTACCCACATTTCAACTTCCCCTGGTCCATGGGACCAAGTACATTTTGATAGGGTTCCTGTGCTTTTTCAAATATCTAGTGGAATATACTACATAAAAACTTCCAAGCAACGATCAATCATGATCTCCCCATTACAGTCCTACAATGTAAGACATCGACTCTGATACTTATGTTTAGGAGGTCAAAGTCTTTTTGCCTAAACAATGACGCTGTCTAGCATGTTCCGATGTTGAATAACATGGGAATGAGATGTCAAATTTTCAGAAATATATCACACTTGGCAGCCCATATTGACACTTTCCTACAAATTAAGGTCATAATGTTTTAGACTTTACTTACCCTGGTGTCTTGTTTTCTAATAAATTCAAATTCTCAAACAAGCAAATGGACATGTTTTCAACTTTTGTAAGCCTACATTTCAGTTGGTTGGAATATGATGGAAGCCAGGAATGCCAAAATCAGTTAAAAGGATGACAAGTATCTCGAACGAAATCAACCTATCTAAACACTTTCTCCAATATTATTATAACTGTATTCGTTTCATTAAAGAAACATACATAACCATTTCCAGCTTACATCGCATTCCAGCTACACAGCATTGTTGTCTAGACAGTAAGACCTTGACCCCCAAATATAAATATCAGGGTCGATGTTTAACACTGTAGGACTACTCAAGTTGTACATGAGCATATGTCGAAACTGGTGTCTAATAAGACCCTAATCATATTACATAACACTGAATTGCAATGCAAGGAACTGTCAAGGACTATTTGAAATTATGGGGCTTCCTATGCATCAAATAAAAGTTTTCTGCTTTCTTTAAGTTTTTGTTTTACTGGTATTGTCATTTACGTCTTTGCCATCTATTTGGCAAGTTGTAAATTTGCCTTTGATTTAACAATGTCCACTCAGTTTTGCTTTGATTGTAAAACTTAAAAACTCGTTGGCACTTGAGTCGGTTAAGAAAATGTGTCAGCTGCAAAACGACAACTTTATTTGCGCATGGCCATCTTTTTCTAGTGTTCTTGGTTTAAACTGCTTGGTTTCACTGTTCTAAGGTGGCGTATCCAGCAAGATTCCTGAAAGTGTGGCCACGGGAGAAGTGAAGAACACTTCACTTCTCCTCACGTGGCGCCACTTTCAGTGATATAACACTTATTGCAATTGCTCACAACCCCAATTGGGAGTTCCAAAACCAGAAAAGAAAAGGAATCTTACTGGACATGCCACCTTAGCACACTGAAACCAAGCAGTTTAAACCAAGAAGACTAGAAAAAGATGGCTATGCACAAATAAAATCTTTTTGCAGCTGCCACATTTTCTTTGAAAGAATTATCTAAATTTGATTAGTCACCCAATAACCTATAATTACTATCACAATAAAATATCTGGGATATAATTTGTGCTTACATAAATTTACATAAAATAACAAACATCATTATGACCCATTGTTTTCTAGGTCAATATAAAATATTTTCAGCATCCACAACAAGTTGAAATAAACTAGCTGAAACATAATAAATTTAAAGGTTTCATTCCTGCAGAAACAGTCATGTAAAGTTTTGCAAACAAAAACGTTTTTTTTCTGTTTTATTTGTTTGTCTTGTCTATGTTTTGTATTTGCATTTGAAAAAGACTCATTAAGAGTCGAAGGCACTCAGGCTAGTTAGATACTAGTTTTGCACTGTTCATTGTCAGTTTATTGCATTTATATCTTTCTAGTATCCAAAGTGGTAATGAGTCATCTTTGCAAAAGTATAGGGGAAAAAAAATCCAGCAACTAGCTTCAAAACACAGCTGATAAAGAAATAATAACAGCGTGACTAGGTAGAGAAATTTCAACAGCTAAGAAAGGAAATGAACTAGGTCTGAAATATTAAGAGCTGTTTGTTACAAATGTGTTCTTTTGTTAAAGGAAGTACTAATTTAGTTTTCTGCATTTACCCAACACAAGATGACACCTGGATCATGTACATGCTGCGGCAGGGAGGATTGCTTGGGAGAAAATGGCAATGTTGCCAATTCTACTTGAAACAAAAAGTTGTTGCACTGAATAAATAGCAGCTCAGAATATATTTTATTCATAATCAGTGACTGGGACTAAGCGAGTTATTTGGAAATACTCTTAATTTTCCCTGGGATTCTCCATGTTTGGAGTCAGGAGCCCTCAACTCTGAATTTTCAAAATCAAGGGAAACCCTGCTCAAATCAGTATGGATTTTAAAAACAGGTATTCCAGGCCAGCCAATGAAATGTGGTGTAATGTGATTAATCGACAGCACTGTTAATAACACTTGTCCACTAAAATCTGTCACAAATTCAAGCCCATGAAGGTAAAAGTAATAATTCTCAACTTTCAGAAACAGAAGTGCAATTACTAAAAGCTTAGGATGAAAAAGTTTTTTTAGACTAAAAAGTTGGTCAAAAAATATTGCATTTTTCACTATTTTGTCAAACCAGATACACCAGAATTGACAGGAACACCCAAAAAAATTTATATGGCTACTATCTATGAAGCGTGACATCTCTTTTGTGAGATTTTTCCCTACTTTGTACCCTTTTCTGAAACATTTGCATGATTTAGTTACGAGTGGATATCTCTCTGCCTTAAAAGCAAATATACTACTCTTTAATCGATAAGGAACAAAATGTAAAACTTAAGATTTTATTACCCTGAAAGAGGACACCTGGTTCGTCAAAAGATATAAAAACTGAAATCCATGAAGGAGAGGTGGGTTTCAAGATTTACTTCTCTTTTCTATGTCAATTTAACAAAAATATGGTAAAGAGTTTGATGTCAAGAAATATGTGATAATAATAATCTGGAACAACTTGCTTTTGCAGATGATGTCAAGGAAAATAATTGTTGACTACAAATAATTATCATTAGCATAATCTGAATTTAGGCCACAGACAACAAATTTATTTTACAAGCTAGAGAACAAGCCTGTGTGTGTTGGGATATTAAATACCATATATACAAGAATTGGGGGGCTGACTGGTTGAAAATAATTAGAAGAAGCATATGTACAGGTAAACTGTATGCAATTGTAAGCTTAAAAACAAAATGTTTTTATCTTATGGCTTTAACTTCAATGGTACTACTGGATGTAAATGGGGAGATTTCACAGGCCACCTGTAAGGAAACTATATTTCAAGAATGATCAGTGCAGCACTTTATAAGTTTCTTCTTGACAGGTCAACATAAGCATATTTTGTTGTGGTTGCCACATAAGTATCCTAATATGTAAACGTATTAATATTACATTATGTGGAACTGAATTACTTGTATGTGCCCATTTGGGTTTGTAATATCAAGTGAAATTAGCACCAAAGCAGTGAAGTACAAGAAGAAATGGCTGAATTAAACCAGTATGTCATTGAACTACATCTAACATCACTCTTCACCAAAACATACATAGAATGGTCAATCCACTACACCCAACATCACTCTTCACCTGAACACAAGTGTAATGATCAATCCACTACACCCAACATCACTCTTCACCTGAACATGAGTGTAATGATCAATCCACTACACCCAACATCACTCTTCACCTGAACACGAGTTTTATGATCAATCCACTACACCCAACATCACTCTTCACCTGAACACGAGTGTAATGATCAATCCACTACACCCAACATCACTCTTCACCTGAACATGAGTGTAATGATCAATCCACTTTGTGTACTATACACTATTCTGAAGCATATTAAATCAGCAAACCAAGTTCTTTAAAACTATCTTTACATAACTTCTTTCTTTCTCTGCTCAAATTCATAATCCCTTTTGTAACTTCTTTTCTTTGAAAATGACTAAATTCCAAATCTGCTTTAAATCAACAAATATACTTACAATGTGAAGAAAATCAACTGGTGTGACAGCCTTGATGTTCCAGTCAAGTTTTTGTAATATAATGGCCTCCATACGCAAAATCTCTGCCACAGAGTATCCACATTGGCTTGTCTTCACAAGATCTATTGTGCCAGGTATTACCTGTAGAAGAACATTTATATTATTTTAGTTGCCAACATTTTCTTCCTGGAAACTTGGTCTCACTCTATTTCTCTGACTTGAACTATGCAAGTTGATATAGCATGCATGAATCAATATCACACACTACAGTGAGGACTGGTCTCAGATGATTTACTAAGTCGGGAAACTTAAATATCAGGAATAATGAAAAGAATTTACAAGTACAAATTACCTCTCCCTTTCTCTCACTCATACAACCTTCCAGCAAAACATCTTTAAAATTGTATTCACACAAATCCTGAATTTCATGATATAAACACGGACATGTAAAGCAAGAATTCTGATACTAAAACTGCTGTGGAGAAGTTTGTTAAAACTTAAGAAAAATGTGAATGGAATATGGACATTTGTTTCTTCTTCCAGTATCTTGGCAAATTATTTATCCAAAATGGAATTAAACTAATTAAACAAATACAGAATAGAAACTAATCTCTTCCTAGATTCCTTCTGGCCATTATGGAACCCAGGGTGGTCAAGTTGTCTAAAGCGCTTGCCTTTACAAATCACTCCTACATCTCACCTCTATCCCCTGAAGTTCAAGTCTTGGCTTTACCAATGTCAGTATGTGAGAAAGCTTGCCAGTAGATTCCTGTGGGTTGATGGTTCTTCTCAGGGTCTTTTTTGAAGGTCAACAGGATGCACTCTAAGATAAGCATCTGAATGTACAAGATGTGCTTGAAGTGCTTACCAAGAGCTCTATGGCTGAATACACTCTGAATATGAGAATGCAAATTCTACACTTCACTTTCTTCTCCAGGAAACTAGTACTGGCTGCATTTCTTTATGTGAAAAGGTCAAAATGGAAAAATACTGACAAAAATCTAAAAGTGCTGAATGATTTAGCCATGTTCTATGCATTCAACTTACTTCATCCTCTTCAAGTGTTTTGGCAGCTATGTAGAAACAGCTGATTGCAATGCATCGCAGATACTTGGGTTTTACCTGAAATGTAATAAAAAATATTGTATTTTCAAAAGAAAACCTTGGTGCCATTTATTGTCAATATTTGAAAAACTCCATTTTACAATTATTTCTTATTGTTAAAAACTATTTTGCATATACATCTCTCCCTCGATAACTCATGCACAACGGGGCACGAGTTGTCGAGGGACCTCCATAACAATATGAAATGATGCCATCCTTACTGGACAAGAGAAAACCACGAAACCGGGGGGGGGGGGAACGGAGCGAACTGGTGTTTAATGGCTGAATACTCATTTTTAAAGTTGTGTTGTGAATAATTTTCAATAAAGTGCTTTTTGTAACAAAGTTATTTATTTTTATGTAAAAAAAAATGACCTTTATTTTCAAGATGTCTAACCACTGAGAGATCGTTAATAATATTCCAAATGGTTTCAACAACCATCACGTGTACGTGAAAACATTGTGTATTACATCACTGCTTTATGTTGTTGTTGAGTAGTTTGATCCCCTGATCCGTATGCTCCCTGCTTTGCTCTCTACGATAGTGGAATGCAATGCAAGGAGCATACTACTCAGGGAACCAGAATACTTATTGATTCAAATTCACAAACAAACAATATTCCTTTTATTAATAAAAAAAAAAAATAATAAAAAAACACACACACACACACACACAAAAAACAAAACGCAACACTTAGTCGTGAAACAGCCGTCATCGTTGAAAGTAATTTCTTTACTGTTCGATTAGTAAAATATTGATGCAATGGTTTCATTGCAAGTAATAGTGAAACTTCTCATCCATGAGGAAATCTCCAAGTGCCAAGTCAATCATTACAAATTAAATACAAACTCTGAAACTAGCTTCTCATTAATAAAATGTATCTATGAAACTGAATGTTATGTAAACAATGCTCATTTTGTTTGGTTGTCTTGCTATCTTTGATCACAGTTGTGAATAAGTATGCTAATTTATGGTAGTTTAATTATATTACATTTACAAAAAAAAAAAAAACGTGTCTGATGACCTGTCATTCAACTGGGGCCACTAGCTCTTATGCAGGTTGGATTTGCATGTCTTCTAAATTTTCATTTATTCCACCCTCTTTATCTGATACAAAACTAATTAACATGGAAAGCTTTTAATTCAGTGCAACAATACAAAAAATACCAATATGACTGCAACAAAGACTTAGGAAAATTAGGTATCAAGACATTGTCAGCACTTAGGTTCTCATAGAAATGCTTGCAGTCATAGCTGTTACGGTAGATTGACATATTTCATGCTTGAATACAACATTACATTTAAACCTAGCTAAAAGATATAACTAAAACACGCATTTCACCTGATTAGAAAAAGAACTTATTTAATTGGTATTTATTTATTATACTGCTGCCTCAAGTAGGCCATTTTCATTGATTGAAATCTCGTTGCATACTGTTATATACGGTGTGCCAAGAATGTAGTTTGGAAAGAAATCTTAAAATACAAGACATCTTATTAACAGCAGATAATTTCATAATGTTGATTCAATTTTCCAGGTCATAAGAGGCTGTTTTTGACTATAAAACAAGTGATTTATCAAGGTTTCATCTACCAATTTTGACCACGGTTTTCTTCATGTTCAACAAATAGGAGTACTTTCTAGTGAAAAAAAAAAAAGGACCACAACTAATCCCACATTATAAGCGGGTTCACGAGTTGTCAGGGTGCGAGTTATCGAGGGAGTGGTGTATAATTTAAATTAGAACTAAAATGAACACCAAATTTTCACATCTGAATATTGGCAGCATGTATTTTGTAGGAATTTTAGTATTCCTCAAAATTAATATAACTTTCAAATTACATTTTCCTTTTTTTTTTTTTTTGTATATCTTGCTATCTATTGTCAACACCACTCACCCCCATGTGGAGCTGAAAACCCTGGACTCAAGTCAGCTGAACTGATTTAAATTAAGCTGTAATTTTCTTTTGAATTCAGACGCGTGACCAAATGAATGGAGGTATAATTTCCATTTATTTCCAAACTAATGATGACCAGAGTGTTCTTTTAGTACTTAAACAGTCAAATAAAAAGGTTCAAAAAATAAAAATAGTAACTCCAGACTATTCACGGTACATCTCAAATGATTTTTTTAAAAACATCAAGCATCACATTGGGGGTAGAGAGAAAGTGGAGAGGATAAAGAAAAACTTTCCATACGTCCCGAGTTGACACAGTGGCCTGTGGAGAATATCTCTGCACACCATGCTTTCACTAGCAGAGCTGCCAAGGATGACTGTGGAGTAGACATAGTCTCATAAAATGGACATGGCTTATTGTGCGTGTCCTTTGCAAGAATGCTCCACTGAGAGGTTCATGGAGACAGACAGGCATTTTTTAAGGCCTCTCAACAAAATATGTTTCCTTCTGCACTGTTTCTTAAAAGCAGGTTAAGAAGGTAGTGTTTATATATATATATATATATATATATATATATATAAGTAATTGGGACAAGGATCTGCAAATATATATAGTCAGGCCTGATTAATTCCCACAGCCCAACATCAGTGCTGATAAAGACCCATAGACAGCCTCAGAGCCAATCAACTCCCTTAATTTATGTCGGGAACTATACACTTTTGGTCAGACAAGTAGCATTTTCCACGGTGCTACTCCAGGACCAGTGCTTTTTCATATTTTAAAAAAAATTAGGGCAAGCGCTTATTTTCATACCTTAATCATTTTATCTCCCTTTTCTGGCTATTCACGCCCTCTTGGCATATTGAATGCTTGAATCTACCCCAATGTATTCATTCCCATTTTGTGATACTACAGTAACTGATCAATGAGAACTGTTACATGTGCATGAGCTCTATCACAGCTTGACTGCATGCTGGGCCAAGCAAACAAATAATGCGCAGCATGATTAATTATCATTGCTTTAAATGACCTTGTTACAATGTGTTTACTTCTCACAGATACTTCTGATCAGATCACCATTTGTTTTCAATCCACCAAGTCAATGCAATGAAAATAATTAAATAACAGTAATGAGTCTTGAATTTTTGTACTGATTATACTTAAGATCGACTTAAACGTGTACTATTGTTTGAATTCCATATGAATACCATTTGAATTTCAAATTCCATATGAAAATGGAAGGACAAAACAAGGCTGCCGCTGAGTCTAAGGCAACTTTCCTCTATATAAATGAGACCATGGCAGCAAAAATGTCAAACATGACACAACTGAGAAAGAAATTTTCTGCCACATTGGTTGATAATTATCCATGGCCTGAATTCATGAACTCTGAAGGAAAGGTGTTTCATAGTTCTTGCAATCAACAGCCCAAACTGGCACAAGTTGAAACTTCAGCCAGTGTATATATTTATCAATTGAACTAACAAATTCAGGATTTAATCAAGCAAGTTTCATGCCAGTTTCTGATTTCATAAAGCATGTGTACCACATTATATGCCTGACACTATAGGCAGCATGGGGAGAAAATACCTGATGTCAGATTAACATTCCACCAGGAAAGGTCAGTTTTAAATTAAATGTGAATGAAATGAAAAACAAACAAACTGAGCCCTCTGTAATACAGCTTACACCCTAGCCCAATATAGAAAACCATTTTTTCATGTGGAAATGCAGTTTACACTCCAGGAGAAGAACAGTCTTAAAAACTTGGTGCTAATTATAGGAACAGATTCACTGCAGAAGACTTTGTTCTTTAAAAAAAAGTTGATCGAGTTGTTAGAGAGAGTGTTAGGAAAGGTCTGAATTCATAAATTCCTTTCCTTCTTGCTGATGGAAGTAATGATGCTACCATATCCAAGCAAGAAATAATGTATACAGTACCTCTTGACAGAAACTTAATAATTAAGCCCTTTCAAAGAAATAAATATTTTGTAAATTGTTTCTTAAGTTTTTAATACTGATTAAAACACATCTTGAGAAGTGGATTTTCTGAAACCACTTGTCCCAGACAAGTTTTAAAAATTTTTTTTTTCCAATCCGATAGTATTTCCTTTTGATTCAGCTTAATAACATTAAATTTTCATGTACGAGTTCTATATGCACAAGTTCTACATGCATGAGTTTTTATATGCAAAAGTTCTACATGCACAGGGTTTTTATATGCACGAGTTCTATACATACCTTGACAAGCTGAAGAAATCGGTCTATCATTGATATGCAGAGAGCCAGTGTTTCAGGACTGAAATGGAATCCTGCATTGAGGGACAAAATCCAACTGACCACATCATCTCTTTGTCCACCACTAATCTGAAATATGATGGAAAACTATGACTACTGGCGACGTCTCGTTTCCCTCCTGCTTGGGTAAAAGGCAACATTAACATGTCAGAATGCTTTTTAATCAGTGTACATTCTGCTGTGATACATATATAAGGCTCGTACTGTATGAAAATAAAAACTTTTTGTATCATCTAAAAATAAGGTAAAACACGAGGCCCTCAAAGGAACTGTTCCTCTACCATCCCAGGGGTCAGTCTATTGCCTAAAAAAAATGTCAACTTCGCCTTTTTCCATTAGGAAAATGAAAACGACTTGCCCTGTGATTTTTTACATGATGGACATAAAGTGACAGTAGTATGTGACGTCTGAGATGCTCCAAACACCCTAGCCATGTAGTTTTGACAGTGCTGTGTTGTATCCCAAGGTGAACTGTATGCATCAAATAGCGGGTGTTGATATCAACTGCACTGACAAACACACTCTTGAAAATCCAGTCATAACTTACTCACCATTAACCCTTTCATAAACAAGTTATCATTGCTTCATTTGCACAATTTATCAGTATTTCACATCTTGATAATGAAAACATACCAACTTGTGTTTCGAAACTTAATCATCTGTGTGTGTGTGTGTGTGTATATATATATATATATATATATATATATATATATATATATATGTTTCAAGAATAGAACAGGTGAAAATCACTTTCTAATCTTTAAAAAACTGGAAGATTTTATGTGCCACATTTGCAATATTTTGTTTATAAAAGGCATTTGAAATCGTAAGTGAACCTGTCATGAGGTAATAATGGCAGACATTATTTGTCTAGGAAGTACCTTCTGATCAGATTGTTTTCACAAATCACTGGGCAATTAAACGGTGGAAAATATACAAATTACAGAAAGCAAGGTGTAAATATTATGTTAAGATTTTGCTGAAAAATGTAAACATGTTGGTCAGAAATGTATGGGATAATGCTCTGTTGTAGAATTTGATAAGTGCTGGAAGGTCAAGGTTGTTTTCTGACATCACTAATATATGTGAAAATACAAAAAAAGCAGTACCATTTATCAAGTGCATGATGTTACAACAAGTATGTAAGCAAATAATAAATCAATAAATTTGCAATTAGTGTATTTTTATAATGATGCTTCTAGTTATATTAACAGTGTTAATAGCATATTTCTGTCAAAATTTTCAAGGTTTTTTCAAGGTTCAAAATCAAGTTTTTCAAGGTGCATTATTACATTAATTTTAAAGGATACATAAATGAAACTGTATATAAGCATAGGTTAATTCTTACTATTACTCCATACGAGGAACATTTCTTGCAAATTTATTTTTAAAACAACAAAAATAAAACATGAAGTCAGTAGTATGATCATTAATATCCTTCCCATTAATATTAAACATTCTACATTTGTGCATTAGAATAACATAGTCACTGAACAAAGTTCATTTTACTCTGTCTACATTACACTATTACAAAGTCCAAAATATTTTAGAGCGAATTTTTCAGTTCTTGTAGCTTTGTCATCAAGCAGTTTTTCAAGAGCTCCAAGTTCAGTGATTTTGTCCTTTTCACTTTTCCTCAAATTATTTTGATGTTGTGATAAAGGAAATTTTCCTATGGATCTTTGATTTCAATGCATAGTCATCAGCAGCAGCTTGTTGTCTCAATGTCTTTTTCAGTATCTTCCTTTCTTCTTCACTCATCCCCATAAACAAAAAAAGATGTTTGTTTTTATATTATCGCTTATTTATAAACAGTGTATGGATATTTTTAACTATTTCATATTAGATATATTAAAATTTCTCTCAGCTTAGCTGTATTCTATTTTTTTAGATTTATCGTGTGCATTGCAATTATCGTCTGTTCATAATAAACTATATAAAGTTTCTATTTTAAAAACTTGAATCTCTGTGTTCAGACATAACTCTTTCATCAAAAATGATTTCATGCTGAAATCTTGTTTTGCCTGTACCAAGTGCCATTAGGCCTACAAGAGCTTGGTCAATTCCAGGTAAGGTCTTTTACCAAACACTAATCCAAGCATCACACACTTTCTTAAACCTGGCTACTGTTCAATACAAGCTATCAGTTTAGCAACTTTAGCATTCTTCTGAATCTCTTTACAATCTTCATCAATTTGCTATTTAACCCCAAAATACTTATCCAAACTTGCCAGCAGCATTTTGTCGAAGTCTCGACTTATCTTGATTTCAAAGTCACTTGCACTACTTGTCGGCTACACTCAGAAATGAACACAATAATGAAAGCCCAAGTTGTTCATCTGATGTTCCATTATAATGAGCACATGTACGTCTCTGTGTCTTTCTACCTCTGAATTCAGTCATTGTAAATATCAGCACATTTCCCTGGCACTCATATGCTAGTCAAACTCTTTGAACTAGCCGCCCAGCTATTGCATTATGTTCTTTTGATGTACTCTTATAATGACAACATGCACATATGCGGTTCTTTCAGCCACTGAATTATATCACTGTAGATATCAGCACAGCTAAAATGATCAATTGATCAACACATTTTCCCAATCATAATGAGGCCCACTGCCAATAAGTCAACACAGCATAAAAATCATAATTCAATTTTAAAATATTCCTTTATTTGATGAAGACTTTTCAAACAGATAAAAGTTCTACAAACTATGCAACATTCTAAAGCCCATGTGGAAAAATCACAGCATTATCTCTTGTACTTTTTGAAATAATGCTTCCTAAAAATGACACATTTCATTGTAACACATATCAGGAATGTGCAATATTTAGCTTTCTTGCCATGTTTATTGCTTTGCACTTTATCCAAAGTCTATAAAGCTCTCTTAGTTTAATCTTGATATGCAGTACTATATAACTTAATCTTGATATGCAGTACTATATATCTTAGTTTAATCTTGATATGCAGTACTATATAACTTAGTTTAATCTTGATATGCAGTTCTATATAACTTAATCTTGATATGAAGTACTATATATCTTAGTTTAATCTTGATATGCAGTACTATATAACTTAGTTTAATCTTGATATGCAGTACTATATAACTTAGTTTAATCTTGATATGCAATACTATATAACTTAATCTTGATATGCAGTACTATACATCTTAGTTTAATCTTGATATGCAGTACTATATAACTTAGTTTAATCTTGATAAGCAGTACTATATATCTGAGAAAAAACAAAACTGACAACTTTACTTTTATTAACAGTGTTAAAAATCTGAAAAATGACAAAATCTTACAAAACATCCAGCATTTTCTCAAGTTCATGATCCAAAATAATTTACTCATTGTCACACCTTTGTAGGTTATCTTTAAATGGTTTCATCTATGCATATAATACTAAAGGGAATACTACTTTTATGATGCACAGCATTACAAACAAATACAAGATGGTCTGAAAAATGACATGTTTTGCATTTTTCTTTCTATCAAAAACTTAAAGTCCGAGTGTGATCTACAGGTGGCCTAAATAATAAAACACCAAAACCATGTTTCAAAAATATATTGAACTGAAAAATGATTTCAGTTTTCTCAAAATTTTAAGGGGAGATAATCACAAAATCTGGACCCAACTTTTCTTGAAAGGTAATATTTTTTCTTTGAATAACAAAAACCATTATACTTATTTTTCCTATTACAAGCATAAAAAGATGCATTTGCCCGTTCACTGAACTCAGAAAATGTCTACTAAATAATGTACAATGCAACATTTTGTGTTAGAATTTACAATTTTGTATTTTTCAAAAGGTCATAACATCTGAAGCTGCCAGTTCCGATCATAAAAATATGCAGGGGTCAAGCTAGACTCAAATTTTAGGGAGAAGTGACTTCTCCTTTCGGTCAGAACAGGGACAAGTGGGAGCTAAACAGGGAGAAGTGGAAGCTAAACAGGGATAAGTGAGACCAAAGCAAGAAACACGATATATATATATATATATATATATATATATATATATATATATATATATATATATAGATAGATAGATATATATATATAGAGAGAGAGAGCTGCATTATCTTATTTTAATTATGTGCTCTGTTTCTCAGTATGCTTTTAACAGTTTTAGCAATGCCTTATTTTCAAGTTGAAAAATATGTGTTATATGTTTATTATCAACACATTTTGTATGTGTATAAAAATTATTATATTCATACCCATTCAATTAATACTTTGTAGTATATGTGTGTTTGGACTGAGGTAAATACAGTTTAGTCAAGGCAGTTCTTTTTCATCTCCTGCTAAACCATCAATATCATCTGTGAAGCGAAGGTTGGTGATTGTTCTTCTTCCATTGCTGACAGTGATCTTATGGTCACACAAGGCATCCTCCATGATCCTTTCCAGGAAAATGTTGAAGAGTGTAGGTGACAGTATACATCTCTGTCTGACTCCAACTGTTGTTCGAAACCAATCTCCTCTGCTGCCATTGATAAGGACAGCACTGGTGGCTTTGTCATAGAGGTGCTCAACATCCTGCACCAGGTATGAGTAGCAACCCCAGTGCAGGGCATATATCCCTTAGAACTGTCCCAGTTTTACATGGTCACCGCACTTTTTCCATATGTTAGTTACTTTCTGTATTAAAGACTGATATAAAATATATATGAAATAAAAGCCAATAAAATTATCTTTCTAAATATGTATTACTTGTTAGTGTTATTTGTTTGGATTTACACTTTATCGCAGGTTGAAAAGTAAATTACAGGTAATTTACGCTTCCCGCACAAAATCAATACTGCCTTGACCTGTGTGTAACGTGTGGTTCATTTGGAAAATTATGCGACCGGGTTAATGACTATGAATATTCATGAAAATTTCCAGCCAATCAGAAAATTGAATGATGGTTAGTGCAGAATTGTAAATTGTTTTCATTGTTGATGAAACACATCTTAGTCTGTAAAGTAGTTCTTCACACATCATTTAAAAGAATTCTTTTTGGTATTGTTTAAATGATTTGAACAAGAAAACTAAATTCGATGTTAACTGCGATATCGCATGGTTTTGAAGAACGGTCGTCTCGACAAATTCTCAAAAGACGATCGCTTTTAAAATAAAAGAATATATGATAAAACTCGATTTAGAACCATGTATTTGTTAGCCACAAGTTGCAGACACTATATTATGGACATTTACTAATCGATATGGCATTGAACTACTGGTTACAAACGTTTGTTTACTAACATTGTAATGTATTCAAGATGGCATCCATAGTACATGCTCAGCGAAGTACAAAAACTCAAAAGTCCTTACCTTTAAAGCAAAATCCGGCACACTAAATCTCTTTTGCGACAGACGTTTTATACATGAAATTAAAGATGAGAATATGTACAATCTAATGACGTGTGAAGAATGTTTGTAAACTTTGAGGATCGCGTACGATTGGCACTTAAATTTGCATCACTATATCTTCAGCATGGCTTGTGATATTTTAATTCTTCAAATTCCGCACTAACCTTCATTCAATTTTCTGATTGGCTGGAAATTTTCATGAATATTCATAGTCATTAACCCGGTCGCATAATTTTCCAAATGAACCACACGTTACACACAGGTCAAGGCAGTATTGATTTTGTGCGGGAAGCGTAAATTACCTGTAATTTACTTTTCAACCTGCGATAAAGTGTAAATCCATACTAATAACACTAACAAGTAATACATATTTAAAAAGATAATTTAATTGGCTTTTATTTCATATTTATTTTATATCAGTCTTTAATACAGAAAGTAACTAACATATGGAAAAATTGCAGTGACCATGTAAAACTGGGACAATTCTAAGGGATATATGCCTTGCACTGGGGTTGCTACTTTGTTTTCTTGATGAGTCTGGTTCCCGGAGTGGTATGGCATTGTATCCTGCCAAATTGGGAGTGAAAAGAGCAGGGAACTAGACTAACTGTTGATACACCACCAAACAAGATTCCTTTTGTTCAAAAAGCAAGCGAAATTTTTCGTGAGACAATCGTCTGCGACGAATCTCAATTTTTTTGCTGTTCAATTAGTACAGTATTGATATCGTGATTTCATTGGAAGGAATAATGAAACTTTTTATCATTCTTGAGGATATCTCAAAGTGCCAGTTCAAGAATTCTCTGAAACTCGCTTGCCCACAATGGTCCGTATCTGTGAAACGAAGCTCTTTATTTTACGAAGTATAGTATTCTTTTCGCTTGGTTGCCGTGCTATCTTTGATCGCAGTTACCAATGAGTCAGTTAATTTAAGGTAGTTTATGTTACATACACAATAACATTTATAACAATGTTCAATTGATCAAATGAAGTGAGTTCACCCGACATACGACTGGGGCAGCCAGATTTTAAGTTTGTAGGATTTTTATGCCTTTTAACTTTTCTTTTATTTCACCTCCATTATTTGAGTCAAAAGACATAATTAACGTGATAATACAAAGGAGGCCAGCTTTTAATTCAGTGCAACAATGCAACAATTGCTTCTGTAAGTCAGTTATCAAAACACGGTCAGCACCTAAATAGGTTCTCAGAGAAATGCTCACGGACATAGCTGTTACGGTAGATGGACACATTTTACATTAATTACAAGAGGACACATTGCATTTATGATGATTACACTTAAAAGGAACTAGAAGACAGAACTAGAACACAAATTTCAATTGATAAAAAATTATTTAATTTGTATTTATTTATTAAAGTACTGCCTCCACTCAGCGTAAGTGACATTTTCATTGATCGAAATTTCCTTACATATCATTAATTGCGGTGTGTTGGGAATGTCCCTTGGAAAGAAAATGTGAAAAAATTGTATGACTTATTTTTAAATTTGGTATTTCATAATGTTGATTAAAAAAATTTCCAGGTCCTATCTACCGCTTTCGACAATAAAACGAGCAATAGATCAAAGTTTTTGTAGCTAATTTTGATCGCACTTTCCATAAAGGTCATAAAATAGGGATCTATTTTTGGGGTAATTTCTGGTTTTAAAAAATGGGATCCACGCCTGAGCCCGCGTTATAAGCGGGTTCGCGAGTTATCAGGGCACGAGTTATCAAGGGAGTGGTGTATGCGTGATTAAGCATCTCTGTGCTGGTGTGTGTGTGTGTATATACATACACATACACACACACATATATATATATAAGACTGAAAGAATAGGGACACAAGACAAAATACACTGATCTAGATAGGGAAATACAGAGACTGATACAAGATGGGGGACTTCATAGATGAGACAGAATACCTAATAAATATACAATGGTGAGATGGATATTATCAGAGGGGACAACTATATCATGAAACCATGTAGCTAAACTGCAGTCTAGAACTTGGAGAGGTGGACAAAACTTTAGTATGTGTATTTTTAGATATAAACGGTAGTTTGCCAAAATGATTTTGTGATTTAATTATATACCACTAAGGCCTCCCCTCTACCTGAAGCCAGAAGAGAACATGGGGGGTCAGACATGGTAGAGAACCATGGGTCACATCTGGTGGAGAATAATTTGGGTAGCCGGCTATTCAGCTCAGCTGGAACTAAAACTGGCTTCAGGGAGAGCTTTTGTCACCTTAACAGCCTTCTCTGGGTACCATGACAGTACAAAAGTGGTATTCAGAATTTGAAAATTTCTGCAAAATATAATGGCAAAAAGGGGAAGAAAAAGCATCAGACTGGGCAGTAAGTGCATCTGCAAGCTGATTATATCACACTGTTACAAAAATTTATGTAAAGATTCCTCCCATCAGAGGTCTCGTGGTACAGTCCAGTGAGAGATTTCTATATTCTGTGGCATTAGAAAGTGACATTGCTCTGTTATCTGGAGAAAGTTAAATCAAAGGAGATGGACCTGAGAAATCAACTTCACAAATCTTCGACATAGTAACAAATAGAAACCTGATGCTGGTACCTGTTAACTGTGTTACTTCCTAACCATTCTACCTTTTCCACTTTAACTTTTTCCCCAACTAAAATTCCTTTGGTCAAAAATTACACAAAATCTTTTGGAAGATAAACCCTACCCATAAATGTAAATATTGAGCAGAGCTCAAAATTAGTAGTAGTCCAAGAACAGAAAATTTCCTGCTGGAAGAGTTGTTTTAGTAATACTCTAATAACTAGTAAAATTAACGTAAAGAACGTAAAGATTTAATCGGTGTTCTGTAACTGGTACAACGGATATTCTAAAACCATACATTACTAAAGTCTCACTCTGTCTCACATTAAGGAAATGAGTAATTACTTTGTATGAAAATAATACACTTAAGAAGAAGCAAATACATACTGCAGTCAGGATGCTGAAGCACAGAACACATTTACATGTAGTAAATAGTATTACACCAAAATCAGCTTACAGAATCTGACTGCACCTCAATCTTGTAAGCGCCGGGCACCCATTGGGATTTTTCTTTGATCAGAGCATCTCCAAGCATCTGCATCAGCTGCCTAGCATCCAAACCACTGTGAAGCTTCATTTTCTACCCCCTTCTTGCTGATCCAAGTGACCTGTAAAACGACAGGACTTTAGGTGACAAAACCAAAGCGACAAATACTTAAGTGCAGAACATTTTTCTTTCGGAGTCATAGTTTGTTGTGGAAAAAAGAATGAAGAATTGATATAGCAATATGATTACATCTGACAAGCCTGGAACAAATTACCATCAATAATTGCAGAAGCTCCTCACTTGGTATCTCACAAGCAGGAGCTTTCCAAAATCACATTCTAACGAACTTGCCTACAAGTAAGACTGAGTGATTCTCAGGGCTATGCCGTTTGAGGTTCATTATCTCGTAGCCGCTACAGTGCCAGATTGGTCTCTGTATGAAGCAATGAAAACATACACTGACACTCTCTTACTTATTTCTGCCTTTCCTATTATTACTCTTCTGTCTGTACTATCACCACCGTCCCTACTTTATTTTTGACCATTCACCACCCGTTGCTTAATAGTCAAGTGTGACTGCATCAATGTATTTATTGATAGATATGAAACTATATTCTTAAGACATCATCCCGAAAATAGGTCAATTTTAGTTTGCATGCCTGTACATTTGCCAATGCTGACCATGCAGTACAGAAAAAAAAAAAAGAAAAAGAAAAACGACAAACCCCCAAAATTCTCCCGACTTAAATGCAATGGTTGCAAAAACTTAGTTGGCATTGAACTGCATGCTATGATGCTAATCCACAAATCGTATATCATAATCCATGTATCATGTTTTAAAATACTGCAACAAATCTGAAAGTACCGTTTCATAAGCAAATGAAATTAACACTTGACATCTGTTCTGAAATATCTCCGAGTTCTCCCACTTCCTCTGAATTTCCAAATCTTTCTATAGGTATACAGTTCCGAATTTACACATTTTGTGGCAAAATAAATGTTGGATTAAAAATAACACTCATTTATCTTGTTTTAAAATCATTGGAGATTACAAAATATAAATAGTGCAAAGTTTCAATGCTTTGGCAGTTAACTGTTAATCTGCGTTTAGTATTTTTCACTGAAATGGGTTACAAAACCAAAATGGCGAACTGTCAAAACTATGCTTTGACATTGGTTGGGATTTCGATGACCTAAAACAAATTTTCAAGAAGATATTCATTTACCTTGGCAAAAGACAGGTCCAGAGTTTGAACCAAAGACTTCCTCTGGCCCACACACTCTCTGCTTCTACATTTAGCACATTTCTGCCGTAATGTCTAACGAAAAATAAGTAAAATGAAGAGAGAAGTTAAGTTATCTTCCGTAAGCTGATAAAATAGTTTACTTTTTGCGCAGTTCTTGTATTACTACATGCCTCATGTAGAAAATACCTTTCAAGGCGAAATAAACTCATATTAAGAAACGTTATTATTATGTTTTATGTGAACCTTAAAACTTTACTACTACTGGAAGATAATTTGCAACTTCTAATACTTTTCAGTAAATACATTTTGGTATCTACTTTCTTTGCTGATGTCTACAGTGTGAGGCGGTACATAATTGATCCGTCAAAATATTGTTTTATCTTGTATAGCCCATTGGAGATTTTGTCATTTAAACTTCGATTTAATTATATACTATATATTCCAATAAATGAATACAAATAAATAAAGAAATTACTATAGAAACAAGTATAGCCTTCTTGTGTTTTGTTTACTTTCATAGTTACTAAATATAGCCATATGTAAATTACTAAATTAGCCAATGAAATAGTTTCATCTAACACTTTGACCTCAAAAACTTTATATTAACCAATCAAAATCTTCTCCGCATAGGCGCTCGCATTTGAACAACTGTCATTCCAATCAAACAGAACTGTCGTCTGTAAACAAAGGAAGAGAAGTTTGGGCAGAAGACATCAAGGTTAGCTGTTTGAGATAAATTACTCCAGTATTTCGCACTTACTGCATTCACCTGCATCAAATCTCAATATGGTTGCTATTGACGCTTCTGAGAGTGTTTCAGTTGAGCAGGTGCGAGTAAATGCAACCGCAAAGTACGTTCAGTTTTGTGGACCGGCCCACATCTTAAAGGAACTCCGAGATGTGGGTCATATAAATTGTGGAACAACAGGCTTGGCTATTAAGGTAATATTTCACACATTCATATTTATAATCCTATGGCTTCATGTCTTGTCAACTTGTTAAAATATAATGCAATGTCTGCACGACACTTGGAAGTACACGGACAGGTCTGAACATAGCTGCCTCTGGCAAACTTAGATTAAACCGTAGTGGTTGGTTATCATAGAGGCTCTTATCGTTACTTATAATTTTACAATATATAGTATACGAACTATATATAATAACATATTGCATATATTAAAGGTAAATTCCAAGCAACAATACGAGCCCCTATGCGGGGATTATACTGGGATTCCACCTCTAAATCGAAGAGGGTCTCCCAAAACTATCCTAGTATTGTAAAAGAAATCGAAGTAATGGAGGAAACAATCATTTTGCACATACATTATTGATTATGGGTTTCGTTGAATAATAAAAATGATTTATTTTTTTTTTATGCTTTTTATTGTAATTGGTCAACCATTGACATAATATATGCCCTTTATGACGGTGTTGTTGTATATTAATGGAACACCACAATACTTGAATATAGAAAGTAGACTATACCAAGGTAGCAAATACAAATGTTGGTATATATTTCTCTAGTTATGAGTCATTGTATTTATTTGTAAAGTATGATTTAAAATCGTTTTCAGTAGAAGAAATACATCTTGAAAAATAAATGACAGTAATAGACCAATGAATATTATAATTTTATCATTTGGACTAAAGATGAAAATAAAACATAACAAAGCTGTGATATTGTTCTGTTCATTATTTATTCAGATCAGACTTTGTTTCAGTTACTTTCATCATTACAATTATGATTGCAGATGTCAGTTACTATTCAGATTTAAATTACTCAATGTTATGTCTGTTCAGTTACAATTACAATTACAAAAATCCAGTGTTATTGTAATTAAGTACTCAGTTACACCAATTACATTGTAATTGAACCCAAGTCTGAATCCATGGAAGACATTTCTTATCTAAAACTTAACTTTATTACTTATTCTATATTTCTGTATTTGCCTAATATCTGGCATTAAGATCAATATGTATATTTTCTCAAATTTTATAATCTGTTTGGAAATTTTTTGAAAAAATCATTTATCTTTGTTTTTGTAATTATCTTGTAATTGGGCAATTAAACTAATCTAGACCTTCAATTACAATTTTAACTGTTCTGGTGGCCTAAGTGGTTAGAGCCTCTGCCTCGTATGCAGGAGATCGTGGGTTTGAATCACACCTGAGTCATACCAAAGACATAAAAATGGTACATGTACATGCAGCCAATAATGTATATAAAGAAAACAAAATAGAGCCATAACAATATATAAGCCAGCAAGAAAACAACAACATACCAACCCAAAAAAAATACCTCCAGCAGAAGACAGACTGAATCAAAATCATACTTACACACACCATGGAAACTGTTTTTTGGTTTGTTTTTTTTTTGGTTTGTTTTTTTTTTTTTAATTTGTTGCTTTTCTTAGTCTTTTACACAATGGTTACAGAAACAAATGTTAATTATTGACATAATTTTCACAGCTAATGGAAATTTTAATGTGGGAACTTGCCATGGAGAAAGAAATATTCTTGTAGCACATTAAGTTATTAGTCATTATTTTCATTTTAGGTGAAAGATAAATTTCATCAGCTCAGAGAGATGGCAGAGAGGGAGCGTGAAGATCATGTTTTTCCGAAATTGGTAAATGCATGAACATTATTTTTTATGCACTTACTTAGACCCAGTAATTACAATTAAGCCCATACAATAAAGATTTACTTTATGAAGAGATTAAATTTGTCAGAGTTCCAGTTTCCAGTACCTGTCAAGGACCCGGTTTTTAAAGAAACTGGGTTCACAACTTCATCACTTATAGACATCCTAAATGTAATGGACATCTACATGTTATGATCGTAACATTAAATGAAGTCATGATGACAAGTTTGTTTAGATCCATCTCATATTCTTGGTAGAATATACATGTCATTTGTATTCACAAGTTTATAGCAGTTATAAATTTCTTTGTCAAATACATTAACCTAACCAACTGTGGCCTGTGGGTATTTATTTTTGTGGCCTGCACTCATACAAAAAGTCAGTTCTGTAATGATAGCATAATTACCATAATATATATCATGAACTTTACATTTTTGGTTGATGTGGCTGACAGTGTTGAAAATGTTGGTAGACAACTCTGCATTAGCCAATCATATTACCATAGGAGTACTATCACTACTTTACAAATCCAGTCTTCCAAGGCTAAAATGCTTAGCTATGGAGGCTAAAAGTTGTCTGCCCACATAGGTGGCAATCACCGTGATATAGGGATTATTGCCTGTATATTTCAGTAACTACTTTGGTTAATGCTAAGTAGCATGATCTCATCTGATGAGAGACCTCACAATCCTGCTTGGAGTTGGAGCAGTTTCTCTTCCCAGGGAAGTATACTCCTTTCTACATTTCCAATATTTTCTTTTGTCACTTACCAAGTGCAGCCCCTCAGCTTGAGACATTGATGATATGGTTAGTAGCTTTTATTGACACTGCATGCTTTTTGCAGTATAATTTTCACATCAGCCAGATACATACAGGTAAGTTTTCCATAGATAAAAGTCATAGCATCCACTCCATAGTTTTTAAAAGTGATGATTTAATGACTTTACATGTATAATTTCCTAAAGGTAAGTTTACACCAGATAGTTCTAAGTTGATATTAATTATTACTGAAAGCAAATCATCATTATCATTACTTGTGTAGGCTGCATTGTGGGCTTTTTTTTACAGATAGTGTAGTAGACCAGTAACATAAACATTTTGGAATCATAAAACAGGATGCATGGATGTCTACACCTGTATATGCTGTGGGTTGTTTACCTTTGCAGAATTCAGACCATGGGCATAAATGCAAATACAAATGTTGTAAAGGTCTGAATGACAACCATAGTACAAGTCGGGCATGCATCAAGTGCCACTCCTTAAAAATATGTCGTAAATATGGACCAAAAGTCAGTGGGCCTTAATACTGGGAGCGTAATCTAAGTTGAAAGGGAAAGCACATTCTGAGTGATGAGGAATCCATTAATATTAGGGGTGAAATGATTAATCAATATATTTATGCACACTACCTTTTCCAAATCAATGCCCATGTCAACATGGATGAAAGTTCCCAATCTTAAGATGGAAATTATGTCCCCAAAGGTTGATCTTTCAAATCATGCAAATCTGTTTAGTTTTTTCGGTGGATGGAAATTTTGGCCTCACAGATTGATCTTCCAAATCATGCAAATCTGCTGAGTTTTTTCAGTGGTGTGGGGGTTAGGGCTTCAGTTTGTGTCAAAGCATTTAGTAGGAAAAGAATCAGCGCTAGGAGATGTTAAATTTTAAACTAATGATTTACTGTTCAGTGAGCAAACTGAAATTTTCATGGCAGTACTCAATTCACTCGAGTCTTCTCAGATGTGTTCTGTTGAATCAGGAAGTTCATACTTCACTCCCTAATGCAATGCCCTTTAACTTGGTCATTCCACTGCAATTCAGTTCCTACATTTGCCTCATAGGAATGATAGTGGACAGAGGGAACTGAATTATTTGCTGAATCTGTACCTCCATATATAAAATTCTTCCATTGTTTCCTCTATTCCTGCACCCCACCCCCTGCAGCTTCATGGAAAGATTTTCTTATTAAAAAAATTACATAATTTGTTGCATTATCTTGGCATTGTAGTCATAGTGGGGATAGTTGGAATTTTGCCCATGCTAAATTCACAGCATGCATTTATTTTTTTTCTTCTCTCCAATTCAGTATGGTTACAAATCAGCACACTCTATTTTCCTGAGTTGAACTTCAAAGTGTAATTATCTACTTTTCTCAACTGCTGGTCCTGTATGGGGAAAAATGTGTTGTTTATTTCACAGATTTATGCAATGGATGTGTGTGTGAGTATATATATATATATATATATATATATATATATATATATATATATATATATATATATATATAATTTGTGTGTGTTTAATAACTGACTTTCATGGTGAGAACACTCCAGATACATTCATTTAGAAAAGAAAGAAAGAAAGATTTATACTATTAAATTTTTTTTTAAAAAAACAAAGTTATTTCATCAATATGTAATTTATTTGACAAAAGATCGGAATATATGATGATAATTTTTGATTATCCATTGCAGATACATTAAAATTTTCCTTTTTTGATGCTTACAGGCATTTCTGAAGTACATGTACCAGGACTGTGTGGTTGGGGGTGTGTGTATATGCGTGTGTGTGATTTAGACTTTTATCAAGGGATGTATGCATCATTGTAAAGATTCAGAATTTTTGGATTGTTCAGTTACAATTTTCATGCAAAAATATAGTGTGAGAATTCTTCCTTTTTATCTTCCCAGAGGCTTCACCCTCCTAAGTCCCATTAGGGCTTTGCCCTTGTCCCACAAGGTGGCCTATGTTGCCTCCTTGACCCTGGCCTATTTTTCATTATTGTTGTTTTTCCCAACTTTCACCCATGTGGCAGTTATAAGAGGCAAAGAATCTATATTCTTTATAGATATATATATATATATATATATATATATATATATATATATATATATATATATATATATATATTAGACAATACTTACCCTTTACAAGTTGCTTTAATCTTGCAATGAGCAGTCTTGTTAGTGTTTGCCATTTTATTAAGCTGAGAATTCATTTGAGACAGCTGTCACAGGCCTATGTACTCAATTCTGTCAAATTAAAAACGAATATTGACAACATCCACTTGCCTTCTACAAATGCACTCTCAAATTGACTAAAATGTTTTTAAATCTTCTCCCCACTGCCAGTTCCATGGTAATTATTTTATCCCACTGTCATATTCAGACACTGATAATATATATCAATGTAATGTAATGGGGCTGTTCAACACGGCCAATGAATTTACTAATCCATACTGATTCTCTGATGTATTGTTTAATGATATAAAGCAGGGTCATGGTTTCTAATCAAAGCCATAACTGTCACACCTGTGTGAAGTGGTTTTGTGTGTAACAATGTCTACACTGACAACCAATCCATGGAAGTTCATGATTACATTAAATAATTGGTGACCAAAAGAAGCAAACTTTGTATCAGTTAAATTAACGGCAAACACACTGAATTTTACTTTAAAATGAAGCAGCAGATCTTCTTAGATTGTGTCCAAAAACATAAATTGTAGAAAAAATTATAGTGGAGCAACGTCCGAAAAATTACAAGGCATTTAAATATTATATTTGCCAAAAAAAAACGGTGTCCGAAAACAAACAATGTCCGAAAACATGCAGTAAATACGGTAAGTAATATTTTAGTTTAACCAGTATTTACCACCATGCCATTGCATGTGTACCAGTTGTCCAGTTTGTTTAAGGCATTCTGTAAAGAAATTTCAAGTTCATGCTTTGCGTTTTGGATGTCTGACAATGTTGTGTTATCTCATAGAGATCTGTAGATGATATTGAGTCCCTTAGTAACAGTGGTAGGTCATTAATAAATAAAATAAATAGTAATGGACCTAGAATTGAGCCTTGTGGTACTCCATATCTAATTGTTCCAGGTTCAGACAGAACATTATTTATATAAACATGTTGTGTTCTCTCACTTAAGTATGAAGTAAACCATCTAACTGTGCTTTCATCACATTGGTAGATTTTCAGTTTCTTCAAAAGGATTTCATGATCCACCACATCAAAAGCTTTCCTGAAATCTACAAATTCAGATCCTATTGTTCTACCTTGGTCAAGTGCTTGAAGCCATTTATCAGTTAGGGAGATCAAGGCAGGCTCACATGAATGTTTCTGTCTAAAGCCTGATTGATTAGGGTGTAACAGCAAGTGTTTGGTTAAATATGACATGAATGAGTCATGGACATGTTTTTCAATTAAAAAGTTTGGTAGTATTGAGACTGGCCGGTAGTTATCAGCATCATCCTTAGAGCCAGATTTGTGAATAGGAGTTACTTTTGCAGTTTTCCATATTTTGGGGACAGATGAGGTTGCAATACTTAAATTGATTATGAATGTTATGCTATCTAAAATTGAAGAGGCAGAAGATTTAATGAGTCATGGACCAATCTGATCAAGTCCTGTAGCTTTCTTGGTATCAAGTTCACTGATACATTTTTTAACAAAGTTTTTTGATACTGGTGGGATAGAGAAACATACCTCCTTAGAGATTTTGTTGCTGCAGAACTTTTTCAGTTCATTAAAGTTGTTTTCTGTCACTGGTTCTTTAACTTTGTGGTAATGTTGGTGAAAAAATAATTGAAAACATTTGCAATGTTATTTTCATCAGCGACTATGGTGTCATTTACCAGAAGTGAGTGAATTTTATTTGTCTGATCTTTGTGTGTTTCTCCAGTGAGTTCATTGAAGACTTTCCAAATGGAGTTTGTGTTGCTCTTTTTGTTTTCAAGCAATGATTTATAATAAGTTTTTTTTAGCTTTTTTAATCATACTTGTTATTTTATTTCTCCATACTTTATATTATGCATGGTTTCCCATAGCCTTCAATTGGTCTCATGTTTTCATAGCATCTAGGATTTCAGTAATAAGCCAATTAGGGTGGATTTCATTCTTTACTCAATGTACTTTCAGTGGTGCATGCTTAGAGACTACATCCATAAATAAGTCAGTCCACACCCTCGGAGCTTTATCTAGGTCATTGAGAAATTGTTCTTCATTAAAATATTTAAACAATCTGTAAGTGATAGTTTTGTGTGTATTTTTCTTATTTCTCTTGCATTTAACCTTTCTTGTCAAAAAAGTAGGATAGTGGTCACTAAGACCAACGTTCAGTACTTTAACACAAGCCACATTGTCTGGTAGGTTGGTATAAATGTGATCAATAAGAGTGCTTGATATTTCTGTTACCCTTGTGGTCTCATTTACCAGCTGGACTAGGCCTAATGATTCAATAAATTCCATCCAGTTGTTCCTTATTTGAGTATTGAGAAGGTCCTTATTTATATTGCCGAGTATATGTTTCTTTCTTCTGTACAAGAACATTTCCCATTTCTTTCTAAAAGTTATCATTCCAAATTGCTTTGGAGGAAGGGGCCCTATAAATGAAACCAACCAGGAATGATTTTGCATTATTTTGAGAAATTTCCACCCAGGTACTCTCAATTTCATGTGAGTCCAAGTCAAATACTTCATTGGTTCATAGAAAAACTATATGGAAAGTTTATTCTCAACTTATCAAACAACATTTTGGTGTATTATCTTAGAATGCAAGGGAGGCCCAATCCACCAAATGTATAAGGTAGTATCATCAATGTGTGTAAGTTTGTCATATTCATTGCAGACTAAATTTATTCACAGATTCACTCTCCTGAACAACCAGCTAATACAAACAAAATGGTCACATCATCCCTGGGTTGTCAGTCACATATGTACCACTGTGATTGACCTCTGGTGGATTTGTTTGTGACAGGATGGAGTACAGTGCTCACAACCTTTGTCTCACCAGTCCCAGCTCCAAAGGTCTGAGCAGTCACTGGTCTTTCCATAGATTAGAATGGCTTAGATGTATTCAATTACCCTCCAACACCTCAGATTTTAATTGTGATACAAAACAAAAGAGAATCAGAACTGTATTATCCTGATTGCTCCCCTCAAGTGGGAAAAATCTTGAATGCTTGCTTCATCTGTCTTCAGTTACATATGAACTTTTGCCAGGTACTAATTCCTACGATGAATGAGTTTTAATAGTTACACATTGCTGACCTCATCATATTCAACACAGTATACTGCTGACACCTTTACTAAAGAACCACATGTACCTGTTGCATGCGTGATGCTAAAATTGGTAAAAACCATGAAAATATTATCTTCTAATACATGGCCCATTAGATGAACGTATAATAATATAGAATGTTTGTAACTCGAGAAATTGCAGTTGCACACATAGCCTCCATTCTGGAGAGCTACTCATTGGCACCATAAACAGAGCAATAGTTGGATGAGACCCTTAGAATGTATATTTGTGATGCATTTTGGCAACATGTTTCCTGTGCAAAGTAATTATGTATTTGCAGCTGTCTTCCCTTAGGCGTGACAATGTATTGAAACTTGAGTCTTGAAAATACTGGTGACCTGGGCAAGTGTGATACTGCCTAACTAGATGAAGAAAGAAAAATCACATAAAATTTGGCCTTTTGTGTCCCTTCACTTCTCAGAGGTCTTCCATATAAAGATGTGTGATATCTTGTTGAAGTCAAAATTGTGAATCAATGAAAAGTGTAACTGAAAATGCAAATATCATTAAGAAATCGCAGGCCACATATAAAACTGCAGCATATTTTTACCCATTGTAGTATCAAACATACATCAGGTACCTCAGTAAAAAAAAATGAAAAAATAAACAAAGTTGGCTTCCTTTGCAATATGTACTAGACTGACAAACAGAAGGTAAATTAGGCACAAGTTATCTATAATAGATTTAAGCTGAATGTTAAGTAGTAATGAAATTCAACACTTATTAAGGGGAAAATGCACTCGTATTTATTCTCAAGGTGTGAATCTGCATCTAATCACGAGGACATAGTAAGGTTGTACTCAGCCCAGCCAATTTTAACCCAGTCAGGATGGCAGGGCACATGGTTTTCATGAGCTCTGAACTGGGATCGACCACTGAATTTGTTTGTGACAAGGTGGAATGCAAAACCCCCAATCTTTGTCTCACCCGTCCTGGATCTGAAGGCCTGAGTAGTTGAAACTTTCCATAGATCAGACTATTTTTCAGTGCATATGCTTCCCAAACTGCATACACAAGCTTCTGATTCCAAAGGTACTACAAAAGGAAAGAGAATGTTACATCATCCTGATTGTTGCCTTAAAGTGGGAAAAATGACTTGATAACTCAATGCAACAGAAAATATAAATATTTCCTCATCTGCTGATTCAGAAGCAACCAAGATTGCATGTGTTCTATCTGAATCCAGAGCTGTTGAACCTTCACATCTAGATCATATTAAATAAGCCCTTGAGAAAAGTTCTCAAAACAATGGTAGAGAGAACTGCTGGGGTGATACATTTTTGAAATTGTATGAGAAGTGAAGAATTTTCTCATTTATGTGAGCGTGAAAATGTTTCTCTGCTTAAAGCATCAATACCCCAAATAGCTAACTTCCTACTTTTGGCTCTTTGAACAGAAAAAGTTAGATCCAATCACATTAAAAGGCTACCATTCCACAATCACTAACTGCATATCACAGGACAAAGCAAAAACCTCTCAGATTTTCTATTGAATTTTGATTGGACAAACCCAGAGGCATTCAAATTCTGTCCTCAAAGTGGAATCTGTCATGAGTTTTGACCTAGATGACTAAGCCACTGTTTTGACTGCACTTGAGGGCTTTGTTTGGTTCACCTCTCATATAAGACCTGTTTTTTACATTAGTTAGCTACAGCAGACAGAATCTGTGATATATATGCTTTGTCGGTTGACCCAAACTGTATAGATCTGACAGGATGTGTCCTTGTCACTACTGACAGCTCCTGCTTTTATTGCTTAATTTTGCATGTAAAACTTGCTTAGCTGACATTATACAATCAGTGAGATGGATGTTAGAGTTGACTTTCCCTAGCTTCTATCTCAGCACATAAGCACATTACAACAGACTACCTTTACAGGTGGTTTGGCAGCTTTCCAGGACAATGTCCACTGTATTTGTGGTAGGAAAATTCTTCTCATTTCCTAAAGCCACAACTCGGCATACAATCAATACTCCAGCCAAGTTTTCAGCCTAGAAGCTCCCTTGCATACTCATAGGTACTGGAGATGGCCTTTCCTAGGTTAGGGAATGCAACATCCCGCACTACTTAGTCTCCTGTTGTATTATGATCATGTAACTTTTTGGAGTAAAACATGTCTTTGATAATATTTACCCGATTATAATAATGATGCAACCTCTACACAGTTACATCCTACTATGAGGGCATGCATTCTGCTCCAGTCATAACTAAATTGAAGTATGTACAGGATTTGGTGCCTATCCTATATCAAGAGGAGATCACTGACTGCCACCTATGTGGGCTCGCAACTTGTAGCTTCTATAACTGAAAAGTATAGCCTGGGAAGGCTGGAGTTTTGGAGGTAGTGGTATATAAGTATTTTTGAAGAAACAAATTTTACTCATAAAATTGGTTTCACTGACTTTTATTTCAGCCTTTGTGTGACCAATCATCGGAGCGTGTTTGCCTGAATGACCGTGACTCAGCTGTGACTTCTCTTCGATGCTTGCAGATGTTCTACAGATTTGGAGCTGACACCTTTGCCACTGCTGTCCATATGTTAGACAGGTTCCTCTCCAGAATCAAGGTTATACATGTCTTGTCAAGCTACGTTCTTAACTTTCATGTGGAAATTTCTTGAATTTGCATCTTGCTAGACTTCACTATAATATTATCCAAAAGATAGAATATTAATTGATACTAAACAGGAGATGGTTTCTGCTTCTTCTTGATTGACTTCATATTATATACATGTTGTGGTTTTTCATTTCTGAAATTTTGTGTTCACATGCCTCTAGCCATAGAACTGGCTAGTTGATAAGAAACAGATCAGTTTTATTTTACAGATAGATAACTTGAGGAAATGAAGATTATATTCCTTTCTTTTGTGTACTTAGTGATGAAAATAGTTTATATTCCTCTTAATGCCGGGGCATTGGGGGTAGAAAATGGTCATTTTGTTTTAAATTAATGTTATCCCATTTTGTTCCATACCTGTCTGAGACGAATACTGCATCTTGCCCTAAGTAGTTGTCTGTGAACAAGTGATCTGTAGCTACGTCCATTAAATTACATTCAAAACAGTTCAATGTTTGTTTCTATGCATGGGTGCAGAAATTTTGTCAAAATCAAGTTGTCCACAGACAAGTAGCTTAGTAAGTTTACTTGTCTGTATAAAAGCCCCACATGTCCAATATAAGTTTCATAGTTAAAACAAATAGTTGATGACAGGACTGTTAAAATCTTTTCTTTTATTAAGCTGCCCTATTTAAGTGCATGCAGTATGGATCTGTGTCATGTAAAATATACTGGAAGGGTCACGCTACCAGGCGAATTGGGCGAAAAAGTCGCCTGAGAAATGTAAACTTCGCCTTCTTCTGTTAGGAAAGCGAAAACGACTTCGCCCTCTGATTTTTCGGATGTAAAATGGCTGTAGATTATAAATTTTGAGATGCCCCCTCGCTGTAGCCAGTAAGTTCTGGCATTGTTGTAATCCAAGGTGAAATGCATCAATATGTAAATAGTAATTTGCTTTTAAAAAATGTGATCGGTGAAGAGCATTTCCTAATTTATTTCTTGTTTTTATAACTGGAGATTTTAACGGCCGTATTTGCGTATTTTCTTGATAAAATCAGTTTGAAACCGTAAATGAACTTGTAATGGCGGACATCGCTGCGTATACAATACACCACTTCATTAAACTGTCTGTATTCATAAATAATTGGGCAAATAGATTCAGGAATATATATAATATAATGAAAACAAAGTTCAAATATTATGTGATAGGAGATTTAGCCTAAATATTTAATAATGGAGGTCAGAAACATGTGACAATCTCTGTTGTGGAATTCGAAACAATGCTGCAAGGTCCAGGTTGTTTTCTGACATACTGTAATTAATTTTCTTGAAAATACAAAAGATATATATATATATAGTAGTGAAGCAAATACTATTTAACCGATGTATATCGTTATTACCAGTAGGTAGACAAATAATACAACCATAAATATGCAGTCCTATTAATGAATTTTTGTAACAAACAAGAAAGTGAGTAGTTATATTAAGAAGAGCCCTCTTTCTAAAAATAGACGCACTCGCATGGTGCAATACATGTTCTTGGATGTTTCGGTTTGGGGGAAAATGGGTCCAGTTTAGGTATCTATCGACTTTAGTGCTTTTGTGTGTTGTCTATGAATAGTTACAGTAGTGTTTGATCGGGAACAAGGAAATCAGGACGAAGAGTATGCTTTGAAGTCGCTTGTGCATTTATTCCTATGTACATGTATTAGGGGTTGTTTCAAAGAATGCTAGAAATCTTTTTGACTGCAATTGTACACAAAACTTGTAGAAAATAAAATAAAATAATTAACTGGTAGTTTGTTAAGCATTTTTACCAACTTGCAAAAACAAGACTCTAATCTTGTTACTGCTTTCAGTTAAATTAATTACAATGTATAGCTTCTGCAGTACTTTTTAAGTCACATGGCCAAAATACACTGCATGTATCTCAATCCAAACACACATATACTACAAGTATGAATAGAATGGGTATGAATATAATAATTTTTATACGTGTTCAAAATGTATTGATAATAAACATATAACACACATTTTTCAACTTGAAAATAAGGCATTGCTTAAAGCTGTTAAAAGCATACTGAGATATAGAGCACATAAATAAGATAATGCAGCTATATATATATATATATATATATATATATATATATATATATATATCGCGTTTCTTGCTTTGGTCTCACTTCTCCCTGTTTAGCTTCCACTTCTCCCTGTTTAGCTCTCACTTCTCCCTGTTCTGACCAAAAGGATAAGTCACTTCTCCCTAAAATTTAAGTCTAGCTTGACCCCTGATATTTCAGCTTGTCTCATTTTTGGTCTGCTGTGGTCAGGGTCAACAATTCTAAAAGGTTGAATTCTTGGTCTATAACTGCTGAATCTGACTAACATCCGAAAGGATGGATATGACACTCGATATTTTATCCTTGACACTTGTCAGTAGGACTTCAGATGTATAATTTATACTGTTAATGAAATTTATGCATGCAGTTCTGTTGATGTGATTAGTTCCAAGTTCCAACTCCATTTTGTATTTGAGTCACTGAAGTTCATAGTCTGAAAATAAATTTTCTGCATTGCTATGGTGTGTTCTGTGTTCTTTAATGTTCAGTTTGGCTAACATTGTATTTATTGATCACTGTCTAAATCACCCACATCTTTTCTTCCGATTTAGCCTTTTCATTATCAAATTTTAACTGACATATATTGTGCTTTGCACTTTTTTGGTGCATTAAGATTCTGTCTTTCCTTATAACATGTCCTGCAAAAAAAATCCACTGGTTATGTCAGCATTGATGGATATCTTTTACATATATTACAAGATGCAATAGTTTGATCTTTGTTAGCATCTAACCAAGGTAACTCCTGCAGTCAAGAATCACTGAACTCTATTATCTTTTTTTATCATATTCCCTGTCATAGTCAAGTTTAGTTTTAGCTCGTTTTGTTGACTTTTTATTCAATTATCACCATTCAGCCCTAGCTCTGTAAGAAAACGTTCCATCCAGATTCATTCCCGTGAAAATTCATCATAATGAGTTAACAGTTCAAAACAACAGATTTGTGAAGGAAGCCCTTTTCTCCAGCCAATGATATTCATTATGATGTAACCATCAAAAGATATTGCCTAAACCAGTATGTCTGCTTCCATTGGTTGTATCCATAGTAGCTGCAGCTGGTTTAAGTCCTAATCAGTAAATGTCAGAATACACTATGTAAATATACAGTTCACCCGATGGTAATCATTGGTAAGTATGAATGGTACTTTTTTAAACATCGCTCAGACAAAACCGGAACTACTGCCCTTTAAAGTGATGGGCCACAAGTTACTTGTCCATGGACAAGTAACCTTGCAAAAATTGCTTGTCCATAAGAACAGATTTCTGACTCGGACAATAAGGACAATGCATTTTTACACCCCTGCTATGATACACATCTTTAAGACCCTTTTTACAATTATTTAGAAAATTCTGCAAATTTGTTAAATCTAAATAACCATGAAGTGCAAGGTATCTGTTAAACACAGAAAGTGTGCGTGTGTGTGTAAAATGCCAAGTATTTATTACACAGGTCGGTTTGACTTGTACTTTTTGACTGCTACAACCTTAAGTAAGTGTAACACCCATCCACCAAAAAAAGTAGGTCACTGGGCTACATGTATAAAGTTAGAGGTTTAAGATGGTTCGATGGCACTATCAGTTATTGCTGTCCTTGGGAGATCAACAGTACAGGATATAAAAGTTCCAATATTCACCTACTAACACAGTAAGGATGATGTGGAGAATAAAAATCAGATCTTTGTTCGCTTTTTCTGTGATGAACCGGGCTACTTACATATTTCACATGCCAAACAATGGGTTATGGAATTGCAGGGCTTAAAACTGACAGTAATAAGCTAACATTTTGTTTGTTACAACTATGATAATGTTAGCTGTGAAAAAAATTAACTTGACATTTCTTGCTGGTGATATTTTGTATTCAAATTTTAAGACATAAATTGAAATATGCTAATGTACATTGAAATTAGCCTTATTTTTGCTACTTGAAAATATTACAACTATCAAAAATGTTGCTAGTACTGAAAGAAGTTAATTTCAAGCCCTGGAATTGTTGTTCCCTGTAGTTCAAAAGTTGGTCACTGATGCCTATAGTTAGCGATTCACTGCCTTCAATTAAGCTTTGTGTTACTAGTGAGCACTAACAGTATGCTCTTCATCCAATCCTGTGAGACAAATGCCCCAAAATTTCAAATGTTTCAGCCAATCCTGTGGGACAAATACCCCAAAATTTTAAATGTTTCAGCCAATCCTGTGGGACAAATACCCCAAAATTTTAAATGTTTCAGCCAATCCTGTGAGACAAATACCCCAAATTTAAATGCTTCATCCAGTCCTGTGGGACAAATACCCCAAATTTAAATGCTTCATCCAATCCTGTGGGACAAATACCCCAAATTTAAATGCTTCATCCAATCCTGTGAGACAAATACCCCAAATTTAAATGCTTCATCCAATCCTGTGAGACAAATACCCCAAATTTAAATGCTTCATCCAATCCTGTGAGACAAATACCCAAAATTTAAATGCTTCATCCAATCCTGTGGGAAAAATACCCAAAATTTTAAATGTTTCAGCCAATCCTGTGAGACAAATACCCCAAAATTTTAAATGTTTCAGCCAATCCTGTGAGACAAATACCCCAAAATTTTAAATGTTTCAGCCAATCCTGTGAGACAAATACCCCAAAATTTTAAATGTTTCAGCCAATCCTGTGGGACAAATATCCCAAATTTAAATGCTTCATCCAATCCTGTGGGACAAATACCCCAAATTTTAAATGTTTCAGCCAATCCTGTAGGACAAATACCCAAAATTTAAATGCTTCAGCCAATCCTGTAGGACAAATACCCCAAATTTTAAATGCTTCATTTTCACATCAAATTTGTTATGGATCAATAGTCTAGTGTTCCATCTACTATATAATAACAGTTGAAAGATAACTGTCAGTTTTCCTTCGCAAATATTGCTTATCAGAGCATTGCTGTCATTAACTTGTAACTCACGTAACAGGATGGACAAATTAAATATTTTACTGATGATTTCTTTTATTATCTAGATAATAATAATAATCATGTACTCATTATACATTAAGTAACAACTTCAAGCATTACATTAGGAATTTACAAATATTCTCACGTGAAACATTGTCTTAATATTTTTTAAGATGTTAGTGACCATTTGCAATTAGCAAAAACAACACAAGATGCATCATTGTTTCGTGTTCCATTAAACTGGTATTAAAACTTTATCAGATTAGAAAATATAACTCGTGTACAAGGGCCAACAAACAAAATTTTATTTCTCTTTAAAATTCATAAAATATTTGGGAACCAGAAATTGACAGGTTTGGTGCAGGAAGAAGCTGCTGTTAATAGTTTGTATTCATCTTCTTCATTGCCCCTTAATTTGCCAACTTTCTTGACAAATTTGGCCACAAATGGTAATTCTGATGTAATCTAAAAACAGAAATATTTATGTATAATGTATTAACTATTTAGGATGTTTGTCTATAATGTATTAATACATGTATGTAGATTTATATTTTGTTTTATTATTTTCATTTGCAATATATGGCAGTTATTCTTAGTGCACCTCTTGGTTATTATTTATGTTCAGTGGCATGCCAACTTGCTAAGGGTGACTTCTGAACTAAGCACTTGATGTCAAAGGAAACTTGTTTGGTCCTTATTGTTGATCGGATGCTGTTGTTGCTTATTGTTGATCTGATGCTGTTGTTGCTTATTGTTGATCTGATGCTGTTGTTGCTATAAAGTCTCAGGACAGTACTCTGTCAATGTAAATTCTTTTGAAATCTGGTTTTAAGTATAGCAATATTTTATTGAGCAACTTTCCTAGACAAAAGACAAGAATCATGTTACTATGACTGCCAATTCTGTTCCATAAATGTTACGTGAGATGCACATCTGTAAATTAGAAGTATCAAATTATACACAATCCTTAATTGGAAATGCAGTTTTTATTTCAGTTTAATTAGGTGCTTGTAAGTGCTATTCTCTTACAATAGCAATACACAAGAATCACTGAACAGTAACCAAGTTTTATGACTGCTGTTCCATCAGTGTCACATGATTTGCACACAGGTTGGTCAAAAATAAAGTATTGATTATTAAGTCTACTTTCAGGCATGCCAATAGGATAATTTGGTACAGAATTTCAGTTATGTTTATTAACTTTACAGCTATTTATGCACAACAACATAACATGAACGAACATTTTAGTCCATAAATCGTGAGTTTGGTTTCATTGTCACTCATAAACGACCATCTTGAGAGTACCAAGAAAATACTGGTGTTTCCTTGCTGAATTCTTTCATCTTAATGGTCATCACATATTTGTAATTAAAGATAAACAATTTATGTTAAGTCTGTTTGCTACCCATTTACAGAATTTTCTTATTTTGTCACATATCACACAACTTACTGGTTCATGTAACATCCTTATGGTCATTTTTAGCAAGCATCCTGATCAACTGTAAACAATCTCTGATCGGTCCCATAATGGTTTTTGACAACAGTATAGCAAGTGTTCTGTGCGCAAACTTAATGTTGTGTGCAACTGTTTGGGTTTTTGGTAAAAATAGAATCCTAATTTATACTCACAAAATGATGAAAGTGGACAGACACAGACGGTTTGTCTATAAATTTGTAAATTTGTCAAATGTTGAATATATAAAAGTATTTAAGTTTTCTTTATTCAAACACATAAAATGACTCAACAATGCACATCTTACTATTTAATTTAGTGAAAGTATTATGACCGGGTAAATCATTGATCATCACATAACTGGTTGGACAGACACTTCAGCACAACAGTGGCGTGATAAAGATTAAATTTTTTAACATTACTTTCCAACCAGCAAGACAGTTTTACATGTTAGAAAACAGAATACACAAGTGTTTACCAAACAGTCATAGTTTTATATACTTGCAATGATAAATTAGTTATTTTAATGTTTTTTACGTAGACAAGTAATGCCACATTTTGATCTGTCTACAGTGTAATGTTTCGCAAATGACAGAGGAATTTAATAAGTAACAAATGCATATTTTATGTCAAAACTGTCTCTGTTATCAGAGTAGCATGTGAACATATATAATAAGTAATATTTATGAGCAGTTAAAGGGTCATTCCATGTCAAGTCGGCCAGGGGTAGCAATTAGACCTTCCGAAAAAGAAACGTAAAAAATATGTGAAGTACATGTTGAGGGATGAAGACCTACAAAATACTAGGCTCAAAAACTGACTGAGATACAGCTTTCTGAAAACTGAGTGTCACCAATAAGTTGCGAAAGCATGTAGCTGGGGTCGATTTTCACATAACTTTTTCCACATTTCTCTTTGGGCTAGACAGCTCAAAATCACAAGTCCAACAGAACCTTTTCTGTAGATCATGGATCTGAAATCATCTTGAAGCTATCTTGCATGGTTGGCATGTTATATGGCCATAGAACCCCTATCCAAAGCAATGTACTAATCTTTTTTCAGGATTTTGCATAAGTCCAGCTTCCACATGCAAATAGATAGAGACAAAATATTGGGCATGTAGTGAGGCAATGGATGATTCTCCATGAATAATCTGTAAAAAGACCTGTATCTTCATTACATTTTCAGATTTTTTGTCTTAAGGCTGGTTCCAGAGCAAAAACTTGTGAATTTCCCTCTTATTCAAGAGTTCATGGGACCCCATAGATGACCTCCTAAAAGTCTGAAACTGAGGGGATTTAGACTTCATTTCAATGCCTCCAACATATCAAAACATTGTTCTTGGTTCTTGTTATCTTGATATGTTTTTGATTTTTCAAAGTTTGTGGTATATCCGTGAAATGGGTTTGGTCAGTTTTTTTGGTAAATCAATCTGGGTAACTCAGAGACCCATTCTAATCTGAAATTTGGATTCTGTGACCCTGAAAACCATATAAATTATATATTACAACCTTGTGTGGGGTAATTCAATATTCACAAAACTCAAAATCCAGATGGTGGCAAAAAAAGGAAAAAAAGATGAGATTTCATGAAATATTTACTTCTGAATGAGCTAATACCTTCAAAATCACCAGTTATATTGTAAATTTTATGTAGATTCCGAATATGCAATCAGATTATTCATTAAACCCAAAACCGCTCCGGTGGCCTAGTGGTTAGAGCGTCCGCCTCGGATGCAGGAGGTCGTGGGTTAGATCGCCGGCCAAGTCATACCAAAGACTTACAAAAATGGTGCTAACAGGTGCCTCGCTTGGCACTCAGCATTAAGAGGTTAGTGTTAGGACTGGTCGGCCTGATGTCAGGATAATGTGACTGGGCGGGACATCATGCTGCATGTCTGCGGCATGATGCCCCAGTGCTAGACCTCACTATAAACTGTCACACTGCAGACATCGTAGCGATATGACTGAAAAATTGTTAAAGCTATGTTAAAAATCCAAATCACATAACACATTAAACCCAATATGGGATCATCTGCAATTATTGCATCATCTGTAATTATTGCATCATCCCTGATTATAAAAGAGTCTCTTTTGTTTTGTGTTCCTATTTGCTTCTCAACTTTTGTTAGTGTTGCTTCATGGAAAAACATGGCATTAATGGAATCATGCTTTATCAGGCTTCATTTGTGAAATTCAGAATGTCATAAGATGCATTATTCCAAGCAGTGTGGATTATACTAATTTCTAGTCTTTCTAAATATCAAAGAGATCTGCTTTTATGGCGCTTAGGAGCAAATAGGCAAAAGTTGAGCATACTCACGAAAAACTGTATATATCAAGATACGGTTGTACAGGTCTTTTTACAGATTAATCATGGAGAATCATCCATTGCCTCACTACATGCCCAATATTTTTGTCTTTATCTGTTTGCATGTGGATGCTGGTCTGATGCAAAATCCTGAAAAAATTTAGTACACTGCTTGGGATAGGGGTTTTGTGGCCTAATAACATGGCTTCAAGATGATTTCAGATCCATGATCTACAGATTGTAGGTCTTCATCCCTCAACATGTACTTCAACATATATTTTTTAGATTTTTTTTGAGGGGGACAAATTCCCAAATTTCCAAAATCTGGCCCACTTGATATGGAATGACACTAAAGCCTCTTTCAACAAACACTTGCATCTAACAGTAGACTGCACACACAGCCTGAAGCAGTTTGTCTGGGCTTTTATACATTGCAAAAGAATTAGTGGCAGGGCCTTTTTGTTGTAGGAACACATTCTGTTCCAATCTTAGTATTATCCATGTACTAAATATAGGATACACATTGAACCTAACTACTATATCATTCTCATACAGGTGAAGAGAAAGTACCTGTCATGTGTCACTGCTGCTACATATTTCTTGTCAGCGAAGTTTCATGAAGATTCAGAGGTATGCAATCTTATTGCAAAAGCATGCATGCAGTGTATGTTAATTACTAGTCTACTTTGTCACTTAGAGTTGGTGTGTCAAGGAGATTCATATGACTTGCATTAACAACAGATTTCTTTTTGCATTTGGACTAGCAGTGCTCACTCATGGCATATTGTCATAACAACTCTGACCTTGCATCAACTAATGTTGTTTATATCAGTGTCTTGTAATGCATGTCTCAAAACTGATGCATGCAAGCTAGTTGAATCTCTGCAGTGCTAGCGAACTGTAAAAGTTTTGAGTAGACAATGTTACTTCAAGGACATGTTACAGCTATCAACATTTTCGTAGTTAATTTAGAGCCCTGTAATGGCAACAGTTGATCTTTTTATTCCAACAACAAAAGTAGTAAATATCTTCTAGCTTCAAATGTAAAAGATGTTTACAAGCAAAAGCTTGTTTTATATTTAGAAACTAAGGGCAACACTAAGGCTCGATCACTGAACATTTAATATTTTTAGATGTAGTAATACATTGTTTATGGTAAGCAAATCCAGTAGACTTTATCTTCTGTATTTTGTTTTCTACACAGCACTTGCAGATTGTTAGGATGTACAATTAGGGATGATGCCAACAATGAAATCTTGTGTTCCCAGTCCCCAGAATTGAGATATTTTATTGCAAAATGATTATTTGGTGAAATTTTTAACACATAATGATGGACTTCTTGTTTCTGAATGTTAATCATTTATGTAATTATTGTTGTAGTGTTTTTCATATGTCTGTATAGCAGATGAAACAATATTATATATTATAAGGGTGTCTTTATAGTTTAAACCAAAAATAGTTAAGAATTTTTTCTACTTTTGTACAGATGTTGCCTTTTTATATAATGTTGCTAATAGATAAGTTGTGTTCATTTTTATCAAAAGCATCCATCTGTTTAAAAAGTCGATAACATGAGACTGAGTGGAAGTAATCTGTCGACTAGCCCGTGTACACCTGAGTTGAAGAAATCTGTCAACTAACCCATGTACGCCTGAGTGGAAGAAATCTGTCAACTACCCCATGTACGCCAGAGTGGAAGAAATCTGTCGACTAGCCCATATACATCTGACTGATATAAAGCTTATATCTGACAAATTCACAAAATTTAGAAATTAGAAAAATTTTATGTGTATGGGTTATTCCACAGCTATGTAATGACTATAATATATTCAAAATTGACTTCAAAACTTGAATAAGAGGCCAAATGTGGAAATATATTGGTATTAACTTTCCAGGCTTGAATGGTGAATGGGAAGATAATGTTGACAGCTTCTGGTAAAAGGAGTTCATACATGTTTGGGGCACAAAATGTGATTACCAGGATTATGATATGTTGGATAGTTACAAATTCAAGTGAGATAACTGTACAGAAAAAAAAAAACACTTTCAAAACTCATGTAACCATTAAAGCGATTAAATATGCTTACACACCAGAGCTAAAAGAAAAAATCTAAACACGTATGAGTTTTCTTTAATGATCAAACTGATACTCACTGCTTTAGCTCTGCATTAGTATGAAGCGATAGTCATCTGCATTGATCTTTCTTATGGATTAATGAGTTAGGCTTTAATCCAAAATCATCAAGTTTTCCCTTTCAAGTTTCAGTATTTGTATTTATGGATAATTGTAATCTCTATTTTTTAATTGAACATGTTCTAGTTTTAGACACCATGCTACAGCAGTCAATAGATGAATACTTCAGAGAGGGAGAGAGAAGTTTAATGATGCATCAGCACAATCCAGGCTATATAAAGTCTTGGGGTTTTGTTTTTTTTTTGGAAATTTTTTTTAAAAAATTTTAAATAAGGTGCTTAAAATAAATCCTTAAAACCAAGAATCAGATATTTTGTTAAACCATGCTGTTTTCAGAAAAGTGCAATACCATCTGAGAGAGAACTGGACACATCCCAGGGCAAAATGTTTGTCTCTGTTAGTCACCTCGTAATACATACTTGATCTCTATTGTATCCCTGAGCTCACAGAAAGTACATTATCTGTGACACAAAGATAAAGTTTTGTCCTTACACTCTTATTGACTCTAATAAATAATAGTCATAACTCAAAGGGGTGGTCAAAATGATGATGAAGACAATTTCATTCCTTGAAGTAAAATCAAAATTGCAAAATACATTTTTTTTTTTTAATATATTTTAAAAGACAGTAATATTCCAAAGTCACTGGTATGCTTAGTGAAATATCTGTAACATTGTCTTTTTTCCATCCATTTATCTATCAACCCTTCTCTATCCATCCATTTATCTATCAACCCAGCATAAAACAAACAAGTAGGTCCTACAAGCGCTTTTCCATACATTCCACAAGGTTGATGATTATATGGCCTGCTGTTATGAGAGGATTTTAATGGCTTATATTTCTAGCATAGATGTTGGGTATGTGTGACCCAGTGTCAGCTCACTGCAGCCATATCTTTGCTATACGGTCTGAATGTTTATTTTAATGCCAAAATTCTCATTAAAACCAATGGACACTAGAGAAATTTAGAAGGCATGTCAGTCCAGTAATTAATATCTTGCTAATTTTATTCCGAGTTAAAACCAGTGTCACATTCTGGATCACAAAATAAGAGAAGTCACATTAAAGAGTATCATAGGTATACTCTTGGTTAAAAGAACCCAGCAACAATTCACTATGATCTGTTTCTGTGACATACCCGATATATTGTGTATGTTCTTTCCTGTCATGTATTGGTGCAGAAAACTGTGGATTGACTGTCTTACCCTTGTCCTGGTGCAAAGTGCAGTTGAGCATACAAGGCACAAATCTAACAGTCACATAGTCAGACCTGTCACTAGCAGCTGCTCACAGGAAAAGGAAAAACTGGCCATTGCACACAGGTGACCACTGTACATGGGTTCACCTTTTATAATTGATTTTTGAACAAATACCATGCACCAAATATTACTATTATTATTATTATTATTATTATTATTATTATTATTATTATTATTACATTGCCGAGATTATTATGTTCACTGTACAAAAGAATCATAATTATTATATGTATATGATGTTCTCACCCAAATTTATGTTCCACACAAGATTACTGCTCACTTTAATTCATCCTTTAAATTAAATTATTACTGACTTAAAATATACACCAATCATAATTTGTTCACACTTTAAAAACAATATCTGGATTAGTCTGTTCTCACCAAGATCAAAAGACTGTTGACTTTTGCGAGAGACCTGTGATGAAGAGCAAATAAGAAGCTGTATATGGCTTTTCATTGTGACCCATGAACCGAAACTACATCTGCCGTTAGAGACACGTTTTGAACATTGAATGACGTCTGACCCTAATTAAAAGGGATGTGACTCGTATCTCTTCTCAAATACAAAATTTTTTCTTCAGAAATAGCTTTATTTCACAGGCAAATACATGAAGATATCTAACTATACCTGTCACACTGGCACAAATGGTGACTTCTCTTTCTGCTGTGACAACACAACTGCTTTTTCTACCATCCAGCAAATGAACTGTTTCCACCATCTGCCCTAATGATAAAAACTGCCTCGCTTCTAAAATTGACATACAGTCAAACACGGTTATTTCGATTACGTTAGGTGTGTCACAAAATAGTCGACATAACCGGGTCCCGAGATATCAGGGTTTAGTTGATAAATCTACTGCAGAACAATGATTATGCATCTGAAGTACCAGTCATGAGGAGTTTTATTTCTAAAAACAAATGGCATTTCTAATGAGGAGTTTTATTTCTAAAAACAAATGGCATTTCTAATGCACAATAAAAATAATAATTCAGTCATGCCTGGTTGGAGAAAAAAGAAGATTGGACGTCTTTTAAATGAGATTAAGTAACAAGTCACATATTTTTACAACAGTAAGTTACTGTAACAATGTCAGTGGTTTAAAGTTTTTTTTATTTCCTTGTGAATAGCCTCATCCCTTTGGTAGCCTCAGCAAGACAATTATTTTCTCATGCCATCCAAAATCTAGGCCAATTGAAGTACATGTACATGTAAGACTACACTTACTTTATTTGAAAGTGTTTTCTTTTGTTAGAGTTAACTTGTGACTAGCAGCAAAATGTAACTGACCAATATTGTGCATGAAAATCAATCCTTTTTTTTTTTGATCATCAGAGGTTCCTTTACACCAGTATATGCCGGTTTTTACTGATAAATTTTGCTTCTGTACTAGCAAAAGACGGGGCTGTCAGTATTCATGTACCGAAAAAACTGTAAAATGTGTTTCAAGTCTTTAAAGTTAACTGTCTCAACATCAAATTCTGTATCAAGCCAACTTATTCCATTCTTGCAGTTAGAAGACAACTTATTCCATTAATACAGTTGTAGTCCCATATTCCTCCAGACTTTGATCAGTGATCGTCGGCAAGAACACAGCACCAGCAGTAGAGTCAGCTAATCTCTTTGATGTATTGCAAGACTTTGAAATTCAAGATAAAAACAACGCAAATGAAAGCACTCTTCTTTCTGTTTCAAATTTTAATCCTATCAGTCGCCTTCTGCTTCATTCCGTTTTGTGTTGAAGAATATGTAATCATGGTACAGCATTAGCCATTTTCATAAAAAAAAATACTGGGCGCTGTAGACTTTTTTTTTTACAATACCATTGGTGCTTTTACTTACTCTTGTTCAAAACAAATTAATAACCAATGGTGGGGGGGGGGCAGCTTAGTTTGGAGTTTTGTGGGGTTTTATTTATAGATTATTGTGAGTCACGTGATCTAGCCATCCTGAAGTTGAAGGCTTAAGCTCGCACCAAGCATGAAAACACTTTAATTATTACCGAATTTGTTTTAAATATATTGTATAAAATAAATTAGGTATTTTAGCTACATTTAATGATGTTAACCTGATAAGATCAAATTCGCGATGCTGTGTGGGGTGAACTATATTGCTGTGGTGTGGACATGCGATAATGTCCCTTTTGAACGCAGCTTACGTAAAGGTCAGAAATGCATGCATTCAATTTCCTTACTCTAAAGTATTGTTTACATGATAATTTTCTCCACTCTGTGTGAGTAATAAACCATGCATTGATGAGATTGGTTGATTAGCATTTGTACTGGTAAAATTTGGTATTGTACCGACTTTTTCCATCCTTGCCAGTATGAGGTACCTGTAACAGCAGAAACGCCGGATCATTTCTTGTAAAATTTCTCTGAGATGGACATTAAAAGTTGCATTTCGTCGAATTAAGCGGGTCAACATGTTACTTTGGACCGAAACTTATGCCCAACATAACCGGGTTATTGACTTACCAGAGGTTGAGATAAGCGGGGAAAAATTAGCATAACAAAGAAGGATTTTTTCGGGACCGGACCAAAGTGCTCGACATACACAGGTTCTCAAGATAACCGAGGTTGAGATAAGTGGGTTTGACTGTATTGACACATTTGAGTTACACTGTCTGTATACTGGAAGACAAGCAAGATATAAAAGAAAAATGCACATCAATATTCTAGACAATGCCTTCCTCACAAAGCAAATGTTCAGTTTGCATAGACTGAACGGCAACTGTAGATACACTCTTAGGACTGCTTGAGGCAGGGAGAAGCCATTGTTTTGTTAGGAAACACCAGGCTACTGACTGCAGAAGACAGGCAGCAGTATCTATTTGCATGTCCAAACATGAATTCACCAAACTTGTAAATATCTCTCCAACATTTGAATTTAACACTACACAACACATTGTTGTGGAGATTAAATCAGCAACAGCGATGGCAGTAACACAGGCATGAGGTTGGAATTGGTCAGTTTTACACTTTATGTGCTATATATCATGTTGTACATCAGTGGCAGTAACACAGGCATGAGTGGGAATTGATCAATGAACTTTATGTGTGTATATAATGTTGTGGAGTTTACATGAGTGGCAGTAACAAAGGCATAACAAAAGAAGTAATAAGGTACCAACAATAGCAAATCTGATGCAGAATTTATTTAAAGTGAATATTTTGAGAGAAATACAAATCTCAAGTAACTTCTATAGACTGGAACTAGTTTATATAATATAACAAGGTGAGAGTTTAAAGGTGGGTTAACCACAGATTGTAGAAATTTTGCTTATGTTTTCATTTTACAGGAAACTCCAACAGCCACAGAGTTATCTTATCTTCACCAGCTTGTTTGGAAGCCATCTGATCTGAAAAGGATGGAATTAATCATCCTGGAAAAGTTGGGTTGGGAACTATGGTCTCGTACCACACCACTGTCATTTCTCAGAATTATCTTCAGTATTCTGCAGTTATTGGATATTCCTGGGCTAGTGAGAGGATTTTTTGAAACAGTTACCAAGCTTTTAGAGATCTGTCTGAACCACACCATTTGCGCTCATTTTCGGGTAAATATAATGCTAAGTCTGTGTAATCTGTCGTAATTATAATTGTAATATGGCTTGGAGCTCTTAGTCTTTAATACGTTGCCCAGATCAGGAAAAAAAGTGAGAGTATGCCTAAAAATTCATAGCCTTGTGTTTACCCTGAGTTCTCCCTTTGCTTGGCAACCCGTGTGTATACAGTAAAAATTCTGTTTGAAACAAGACTAACCACCTTAGCTATTAACCCCCACCCCACCCAAAAAAAAATGAATATCTTTGCCAATTCAAAAAGGCCTTCTTACAAATTCTCTCCTTTCTCTGAGCAAATTTAATGAAACAAGAGCCTGCTATCATGGCCATATACCCATATGCACAGATGGTTCAGAAGATGGAGACAATGTTGTAATTGCAACACAACATGGCACCATCTTGAGCTGCTTTCATGATAAAGCTTCCTCCTTCACACAAAAGCTACAGCCATACAAGATACACTAAAACCTCTCAAAATAGAAATTTCAGCACTTTTCAGCTTCTCTTTCAGCACTGAAATTTTCTGAAAACCTTTTAAATTTGACAGCCCTTTCATTGTCATCATCATTCCTCTTCATTCTCAATCAAACATAGAACCTTCACTGCAGCTCTTCCATTTGTCATGGTTGTGGTCTGTCTGTTTTTTCTCCCTCAAGGACATGTGGATGCTCTTAAGTTTGGTGTCCAGGGTACATTGCCGTGTCATGGCTGGTCATCTTCAATATTTGCCTTCAGGGTTCCAGTTAGGGGTGACACGATTTATACATCAGTGTATTGATACTTTTACCAGATCAATACAAATGGTGAAGAATTGATACGCATCAAACAAAAGTGACTTTTAAATTATCATTAAAATACTTAAATCATTTATGGGGAATAACTTTGGAATGTCCTCTCTTTAAGTTAATATATGTAATCATTGACTGAATGTGATGACGGGATAAAACTAACATTAGCACAGAATCTGCAAGGGAAAAGATTCCTGTCCCATGAGTTATGTCCCCTTGTCTTGGGGAAGTTGGTGTTGGCAACAATTTCAGTTTTCACTGACAGAAACAAGTGCATCTACAGTAAGTACAATGTGATGGATTTGGCTGTTAGTCATCTCCACTCCCACACTTGGACTTGTTCTAGATAAGCTTTTCGCAAGAGGAAATTGCACTATTTATGTTGTTTTGAAGATAGCACCATAATGCCTTCCAAATTTCAGTGATGACATGAAATAATGTGTTTTTAAAGGTTTCCAGCTATGCAAATCAAAGGGCATGGTGACCAAAATGAGTCCTGTGTCTAATTGAAATGGAGCAGCCTGAATTGGTCTAAACTCACTGACTAACAGGTAGTTTATTTGGAAGTATTTTTGTTTTAAATTTTGTCAAGGATGAGAATGGCATATGAATTGATGATAAGCCTATGTCTGTCTGTAATCTGCTTACTTAAATACAACCAAGATGTGAACACATATAAAATGGCACCACCCTACCAATGACAGCCCTTTGAAGGATGAAAAAATTAAATTCATGTTGATATTGTATTGTTGGCTGTATATTGTGAATCATATCAGTATGCATCACAAATTATCGTTCACCCCTAGCTCCAATCCAGGGTATGGCAAGCGAAGTTGTGCTTATCTCTTCACAGGGTATGTCCAATCCTCTCTACTTGCATTCTTTAATGATGTTGGATATAGGTTACTGTTGAGTCCTCAACCATAACTCGTGGTTAGCAATTTGGTCCAGCCATCCGAAGTACATGTTCTGTCAGAGAGGTTGTTTTAACAAAGACCTATAGCTTATGTTCCAAGTACTTTGTCTCCATGTCTCTACCCCCATAGAGCAGCATTAGTCTGATATTTGAGTTGGATTTTCTCATTCCTCCAGACTGGTCTGAGTCATAAAGACATGGCATCCTCATGTGTTTCTCCTGACCCATTCACAATGCTGGCAATAGATTTAAACTTGTTTGACATTCTTAGTATCTTGTCTTTCAAAGAGAATAGGTGCATTCCAGTTTGTATTGACACGCAGGCATTTTGTCTTGTCAGCCTCTATCTCCACGCTGGTAGTTTGGGTTATGGTATGTAGGCTCTCTGTCTTTAATTGCGTGTGCTGCAGTGAGTCCAGATCTTCTAGTTTTTGCTCCAGGTCCACTGTTGGTTGATCAGTTGCCATCCATCTTCATCACCCAGTCTATCACTAGTGAGAGGATGATTGGTAAAAGTTAGCATCCTTGCCTGACACCAGTGTCAACTGAGAAAAGAGACAGTCTCTGTGTTGTGTATGACATGACAGGTCATTTCTTTGTAGAGGTACTGGATAATCCTTAGAGTTTTCTCTGGGATGCCATAGTAACTCTACAAAATTTTCATACAGGGTTGACTGCCATTCTAGGTACTGTTCTGTGATAATAGGGAGTGTTGCTATCCGGTCTGTAGATGACCTCCCAGCCCAGAATCCTGCTTGTTCTTCTCTCAGCCTGGAATCTGCTGCAGAAATGGTGCTCTCCAAAATCAGCCTTGTGAGAATCTTGCTCAGTATGGATAGGAACTGAATATCTCTCCAGTTCTGGCAGTCACTAAGGTCTCCTTACTTAGGAAACTTGACAATGTAGCCCTTCTTGAGGCACCTCTATGTCCCATATTTCCTGTAGAAGGTGTCTGCTGTATCTGTGGCATCTACTTTTAAGACTTCTGGAGGGATGCTATCTGGGCCAGGGGCTTTACTGCTCTTGATTTTTCTGATTGCCTGTGTGGCTTCTTCCTTGGCAATGGACCCAATGTTAATGCTCAGGTCTCCCTGTTAAAATGCATGTTTACTACTGGACCTGTGATGGTCAGTGGCATATGGATTCTTTGAGAGAAAATTAAAGCCATTCTCAATGAAAGCCATTCTCAAAGACTTCCACACATGAGCAGAATAAATCCATAGAAACACAGTCATGATAATGAAGGACAATTTGGTTGTGGTGACATACCTCTGCTAGCCTTTGCTTCACAGCAAGAGAATACCTTTGGGGATGCTCCAGATATTGGGTAATATTCAAGTTTGACACATTACTGGCCAGCTCATTCTCCTGGCTGACACATTATCAAGAAAGGACAACTGTTTCAAACAGAGTTGTCCTTCTGATACTTCGTTTTTATTTTTTTTAACTACAAACCATATCTGCTCTTTTAATCAGCTGGGATGTAATATGAGCATTCACCTTCAATTTTGATTATGAAGACAATTAAGAAATGACTGGCACAGACTGTCGGATTGCCCCACTAAAATATACATCCTGGATCAACGATGTGCTCAATTTAGCAGCACATGTACCCAGATACGTAATAGTGACCTGCACTTCACTCAAGCAGTCGAGATCATCACTGTTTCATCCATGTCCAGAAAACTCCTTACTCCTAGGTTCTTTCATGGATGTCCCAATCAAAAAGTTATTTGGTGCATTAATTGTGGAGAGGATTGCAACAGCTGCAGATCCTCCACTTTAAGGATACACAAGGGGAAATCGTCAACAACTGATGTCACATCCATGATGTCATATCACTCTAGACACCCATTCCTCAAAGGCAAACTTTTTTCCCTTTCTCATGAAGACAAGAAGTTAGGCACTATTGTAATCAAGGGATCATGTTCCATCATCTCAGATCAAACTTAATGGAAGAGACAATTTTGGACACGACAAGGTAATCTTCAACTTGCAGCCCAATTTTGCCTTACCCAGAGCATGCTCACTCACACTGTTCAGGTACACAATGAACATTTCAGCTAATAAAATACAAGCAGGCTTCTGTGAGCCTAACCTTGGATGTACTGTTGTAATTCAAGACATAGCAGAGGCAGCTGGCTGGCTCTGCCTTCTCTTGTCTTCATTTGCATAAAATGTTATCACTAAGGAGAGAACTGAATCTCATTGGGCTGCACAGACAGTGACCACTTTCCATTCATGAAAGCACAGCCTTGACCCAGAAATAAATGTGCAACTTTTGCTGAATTCGCCTGGTTTGATGGTGAGACAATAATCAAGTGAATAATCCCACAGGGGTCTCTGGCACACATGCACAAATAGTCTCTTGTTGTGCTAAACTAACATTGGAAGAAATTCATCCTTTGAATTGAGCAATTATGTTCCTAGTGGATGACAAAGGTAGAGATAGTATGCCCAGTCATTTAAGGCGTTGCTCCAGTAAAACAAATTGTTTAAACTGGATATACCAGGATTCATGATACTAATTCAGTTCCCATAGTAAATCTATGCAAACACCTGATATTCAAAAATTCAGTAACTTTAAATTTCTGAGTGTTCATGATCAAACCTGTATTTATCAGTATAGATGCATCCTGGATGACAGCTGTGCAGAGAAAACCATGAGTTGCAGCATTTTTGGGATCTACATGTGTTTGAAACATGTGCTTTCAATTCCGCACCAAAGAGTCGTGTGCTAATTTCAGTAATGAGTGTTCCAAATTCAGGTCTGTTAAAGGAATGAAATTCCATCCATAAAACAATGTCAGTCTATAATTTTTTCAGTTACAACTAGGATAAGCTCTCAAAAGATTCTTTTTACTAAAGTTTAACTTTCATTATCAACCAATCCAGGCTTGCGAAACCCATATATACTTTATTTTATCTTCACCCATTTCCAGACTGGTTCCCATTTTTCCATAGTACTGGGAGTCCTATAGGACATGCGGTATTAATTATAAGTCTTGAGTTTGGAACACTCATTACTAAAATTAGCACCAGATTCTTTGGTGCATAATTGAAAGCACATGTTTCAAACACATGCAGGTCCAGAAAATGCCACGGCTCATATCCTTTCCTCTACACAGAAGCTGACATCCAGGTTTCATCTAAACTGATAAATATAGGTTTGATCATGAGCACTCAGAAATTTTAAGTTATTGAATTTTTAAAATCATAGTGTTTGCATAGGTTTACTATGGGAACTGAATCAGTACCATGAGTCCTATTGTCTCCACCAAGAGGGTAGAGAGGGGAGTTAACCTATAAGAGTTGCTTCCCTTTGTATGACCTATATAGAGACAAAGATGTTTTGCCTCTTTCCAGGAGGGCTGGATTTAGGGGTAGCAAAGAAAGTTATCCTAATGTAATGTGATCAGATAAGTATTGTAGGAAAAACATAATTTACTTTAAAAACTCCATTGTCATTCATCTCTCCTAGGCCCTCTTTACCCATGATGAGTTCCTGTCTGATGTTGTTGTTGTTGCTCACTTTTGCATTCTTGTTGCCAGTCACAAGTATGATACCTTCAAACACGCACTGCAGTTGCTCATAAAAATCCTCCTTGGCTTCCTAAGCTGCAAGATTTGCAGGAGTGTAGCACTGCACAACGGTTATCTCTTGGAATTTTGACTGGAAGCAGGATGTCAAAATCCTCTTGCTGACTGGTTCCCACTCCATTAGTTTCTTTTCACTTTCTTGCTTAACAGCAGTTTCACTCCATTCCTGTGGTCATCATCATCACTGGGCATTCCTGAATAGAGGAGATGTCCTGATGCCATGGTGATTTGACCTAATGTTGTCCTTCAAACCTCACTTAGTCCTAGGTTCTTGAACCTGTATCTGTCCATCTCCTTGGCATCTTGTGTTGTTTACCTGGTCTCATGCAGTGTTCTTACATTTCATGTCCCAATCCTTGTAACAGTTTTTGTGGAAAGATTTGTTGCACAGCAGCTTCCTCTTGGCTTTGGCTGGTCTGCTTCATACACTCTCCCCTGGCTCATTTCTGTTGATACAATGAATTTTCAGCTGTGTTGGTTTCTGCATCATGGGTTTTTTGATGTGGTGCAGATGCTCATATAATTTAGAAAAGGTATTCTGTTAATTGGCATAAAGGATAATTAAAGGGAAGATATAAGCTGCTCTGAATTTACCCACCTCCACGTGCATAGCATGATGTAAGGTGCCAAATAACCAAGATTGTATTATATCCAGATTAACTGTATGACAGTATCTTGAAATACATTCAGGGTGAGTGCAAATGACAATCTTTTCATATCATGGGTTACAAAAAGTAGTATTAAAGCAAGTTAATGTGGTGTATACTGTTTACCCTGCAGACATCAATGCCTGTTTGTTACAGAGTACAGATGGCAAACAGATAAAAAGCCCAGATGGTGAATTAATACAGCTGGTAGCAAGAAGTAAACTCATTGTAATTTACAGGCAGGATATCAAATAAATTCAAAGTTTATTTTATTACAAAGCAAGCCAATGCCAGAAGCGTCTTCACTAGCCAAGGCTCCGATATGTTAACACTATCTACATCTTGGTGTATCGAGCAGATATTTCTGTGCTTCAGGTTTGTGAATTTCAAAGAATGCAGCAGCATGCCACCACATCCAATCAAAATTAAGTTGTTTAAATTTGAACTCTGTTCCTACATGATCAAGACAAGGGAAATACACAACTTATTTATGAGCCCACGCAAGTCAACTTGAGTGGACTTGTAAATAAGCAATATTCCACTGCTGGTCCATGTTTTGTACAAATACCTTTCACTCAAATAAACATGTAATGGCTTCTTTTGGGTATGTAGTCATAATTTTGATGTTAAAGTTATAAAGTATCCTTTTGAAGTCAATTGCCTGCACCATTTTCAGCCAATGAACAATGCACCGCTGTTACATGCTTTTGGTTAGTTGGCGTTACACACTAAGGGAGGCAACTCATGAAATCCAATAGATATTGCTAGAACAAAGCACTAAAACATCTGTTTGATCTGCCAAGGTGTGGATAGGGTTAACATATTGGAACCTTGGCTAGCAAAGATGACCCCAGAAGCTGACTATGGATTCTTTTAAGTATGCCTACATATATATATATATATATATATATATATATATATAGATAGGCACATTTAAAAGATAAGTTATGAATGCTGACAGCGAAGTGAGTGGTCTATCTTTTTACTTAAAAGGTTTCAAAGATCTGATTTCAGCCCATTTGTAAATTCTCTTTTGGTTTATCTGTTTTGGACCACTCCGGTGGCCTAGTGGTTAGAGCATCCACCTTGGATGGGGGAGGTCGCAGGTTTTAACCCCAGCCGAGTTGGTACTAACAGCTGTCTCGCTAGGCACTCAGCATTAAGAGGTTAATGTTAGGACTGGTCAGACTGGTGTCAGGATAATGTGACTGGGTGAGACATCAATCTACATGTCTGCGGCATGATGCCCCAGTGCTAGACATCACTATAAACTGCCACACTGCAGAAATCGTAGTGATATGACTGAAAAATTTGTAAAGATACATTAAAAATCCAAAATCACACACACATTAATCTGTTTTGTTTTATATCAAAAGACTGGGTTTATAGTTATTAAAAATGTTTACAAGAAATCAGTAGCAGTATACTTGAAAGTATCTAAGAGAAAAGATGTGTGTGTTTGTTCACTACTTTTGAAAGATGGCAATTTCAGTTACTTGAACTGGTAATTGTCCTACTGACTGATGACAGCAGTCAATCAAACACTGTCTGTCCAGGTGGAACATGGGCCAATCAGACCTCAAGCCAACTGACATTTATTGTCTGGGTCCTTGCAAGTCAACTGACAGCTATGCAGTCTCCTATGAATCTCTTGTTTGTCTAGTCTTCACAGACAGAGCTGACACCTTGACATTTCTGCCTAATATATATAGCATATGAAATTTTCAGTAGTGACTCAGTATTTCGATTAAAGTAAGTCTACACTTTCTCACAACAAAATCTTCCATTTTAATGAAATCAATATGCTGTTAAAATTTGGTGAATAATGCCTAGTTAATAGGTCAGTTATTCAAGCAAATCATTTATTCTATTGGGGTTAATATAATTAAGTTGAATTGTTCTTTGTGATGAATCTTTTTCCAGGAATGAAGAAAAGAAACATTTATTTTAAATTTATTTATTTTGTCTTTATTCCATTTCAGCCATGTACCCTTGCTGTGTGTGCCGTCCGATATTATATTAAACACTATGGTCCAACCTCCATTATAATCAACTTCCTGCTTCTTGATGTACAGAACATATGCCAGGTATAGTTCTTTGAGACATTAGAGGTCTATGTAATGCTTTAAGGGAAGGCTTTTTTTGCCAAAGATTCAGTTTGACAGCGTACCTTTGCCATTGCCACATCCTTTATTGTCCACATTTGACATGCCTATTTTTAAGTTCAGTCCTCTCCTGGCACAGCTTTGTATCTTCCTTTCCACTCATTAAGTGTCAGTTACAACTTTAATAAAACATCCCAGTAGTTCTAACAATTTCATCCAGTTTTAACAATTAACTAGTTCATCTAAAAGGTCATAATTTTTTTTAATATTGACATAGCATCAGATGTAATAAACCAAAATGGACCAAAAAGTAGGTGACAGTGAAGAATCCATCGACATGTTTGAATTGATGCGTGTAGTTAATACTTTTTGTTAAAATTACAAATAGCCATTATGATTCCACCAGAAATATCCATCTGTAATTTTTACATAAAATTATAGGTTTGCAGGGCATTATTACCTAATGGGATTGAACTCCACAATGTTCTCCATGACAACAGACCTCAGTGTTAAAGGCAACAAATAGAACAGAATATGAATGCCACAATTTACAACTTGATGTACACGACTACATGCATAGTTCAGTCTACGCCATGCTTTTGCACCATTGTGGAAAGTAAATCCGATGGTCCACTGAGGTATGAATAATATGTCCACATGGTACTACATCATAATAATCAGTGTAAATTTCATGTCTCCATCCCTCTGATGTTCCTGGTTGTTAATAAAACTCTTTACATATGATGTTCATTATGAAATAAAGCATTTGATTGACAGACGGATTGTTCATATAGACTGGTTGCTTTGGTGTAAGACTACAATTTCCTATTTTCCTGCATAACAATAACTAGCTGCACTAACAAGAGATGACATGCTGATACTTTTGCAATGAAAATGACAGAAATTAAAAAATCAAATTGATGCTCTCCAATAGAAATTGTCTTAAGAGTCTTACATCTCTTCAACCTGTCCATCATTGGAAATAAAGAAAATGATGTCTCGAAAGAATTTAGAATGGTAATAAAGTCAGTAGTACAGGCAGCAGGGCTTACTACAACAGTGATAATAAAGTCAGTAGTACAGGCAGCAGGGCTTACTACAACAATGGTAATAAAGTCAGTAGTTCAGGCATCAGGGCTTACACTACAACAGTGGTAATAAAGTCAGTAGTACGGGCATCAGGGCTTGCTACAACAATGGTAATAAAGTCAGTAGTACAGGCATCAGGGCTTGCTACAACAATGGTAATAAAGTCAGTAGTACGGGCATCAGGGCTTGCTACAACAATGGTAATAAAGTCAGTAGTACAGGCATCAGGGCTTACGCTACAACAGTGATAATAAAGTCAGTAGTACAGATAGCAGGGCTTACTACAACAGTAGTAATAAAGTCAGTAGTACAGGCATCAGGGCTTACACTACAACAGTGGTAATGAAGTCAGTAGTACGGGCATCAGGGCTTACACTACAACAATGGTAATAAAGTCAGTAGTACAGGCAGCAGGGCTTACACTACAACAATGGTAATAAAGTCAGTAGTACAGGCATCAGTGCTTACTACAACAATGGTAATAAAGTCAGTAGTACAGGCATCAGGGCTTACACTACAACAGTGGTAATAAAGTCAGTAGTACAGGCATCAGGGCTTACACTACAACAGTGGTAATAAAGTCAGTAGTACAGGCATCAGGGCTTACTACAACAGTGGTAATAAAGTCAGTAGTACAGGCATCAGGGCTTACTACAACAATGGTAATAAAGTCAGTAGTACAGGCAGCAGGGCTTACACTACAACAGTAGTAATAAAGTCAGTAGTACAGGCAGCAGGGCTTACTACAACAATGGTAATAAAGTCAGTAGTACAGACAGCAGGGCTTACACTACAACAGTAGTAATAAAGTCAGTAGTTCCGGCATCAGGGCTTACTACAACAGTGGTAATAAAATCAGTAGTTCAGGCATCAGGGCTTACACTACAACAATGGTAATAAAATCAGTAGTTCAGGCATCAGGGCTTACACTACGACAATGGTAATAAAGTCAGTAGTTCAGGCATCAGGGCTTACACTACGACAGTGGTAATAAAGTCAGTAGTTCAGGCATCAGGGCTTACACTACAGCAATGGTAATAAAGTCAGTAGTTCAGGCATCAGGGCTTACACTACAACAATGGTAATAAAGTCAGTAGTTCAGGCATCAGGGCTTACACTACGACAATGGTAATAAAGTCAGTAGTTCAGGCATCAGGGCTTACACTACGACAGTGGTAATAAAGTCAGTAGTTCAGGCATCAGGGCTTACACTACAGCAATGGTAATAAAGTCAGTAGTTCAGGCATCAGGGCTTACACTACAACAATGGTAATAAAGTCAGTAGTTCAGGCATCAGGGCTTACACTACGACAGTGGTAATAAAGTCAGTAGTTCAGGCATCAGGGCTTACTACAACAGTGGTAATAAAGTCAGTAGTACAGGCATCAGGGCTTACACTACAACAATGGTAATAAAGTCAGTAGTACAGGCATCAGGGCTTACACTACAACAATGGTAATAAAGTCAGTAGTACAGGCATCAGGGCTTACACTACAACAGTGGTAATAAAGTCAGTAGTTCAGGCATCAGGGCTTACACTACAACAGTGGTAATAAAGTCAGTAGTACAGGCATCAGGGCTTACACTACAACAATGGTAATAAAGTCAGTAGTACAGGCATCAGGGCTTACACTACAACAATGGTAATAAAGTCAGTAGTACAGGCATCAGGGCTTACACTACAACAGTGGTAATAAAGTCAGTAGTTCAGGCATCAGGGCTTACTACAACAGTGGTAATAAAGTCAGTAGTACAGGCATCACGGCTTACTACAACAGTGGTAATAAAGTCAGTAGTACAGGCATCACGGCTTACTACAACAGCGGTATGTTACCTTGTTCAAGTCAACATACATATCTGTAGCACTCAGGATAAAGGCAGTTCTAGTCAACATACATTGTAACACTTGCAGGATAAAGACAGTTCAAGCAGACATACATTGTAACACTCACAGGATAAAGACAGCTCTAGTCAACATACATTGTAACACTCACAGGATAAAGACTTCAAGTAGACATACATTGTAACACTCACAGGATAAAGACAGCTCTAGTCGACATACATTGTAACACTCACAGGATAAAGACAGCTCTAGTCAACATACATTGTAATGCTCGCAGGATAAAGACAGCTCAAGTCGACATATATTTAACACTCACAGGATAGAGACAGTTCAAATCAACATATATTTAACACTTGCAGGATTTAACACTCACAGGATAAAGACAGTTCAAGTCAACATATATATTTGTAACACTCACAGGATAAAGATAGTTCAAGTAGATGTATATATCTGTAACATGGGATAAAGACAGTTCAAGTAGACGTATATATCTGTAACATGGGATAAAGACAGTTCAAGTAGACATATATATCTGTAACACAGGATAAAGACAGTTGAAGTAGACTTATTTATCAAACAATCAGGATAAAGACAGTTAACAACAGTTAAATATTTAACAATTAACACAATATTCATAGATGCACTTGAAGTGATTTTTATTTACATGTCATTAAATGGGACTTTCAGAGCTATTTGTTGGAACAGAATGTATGAACAGTGAGTAAAGACTACAGCAAATTGAATGGCACTAGAGTATAGCACCTAAGCAAAATTTGATTGAATATAAAACTAGGAGAAACTTTTAATTTCTCAACATCAGCTCTAAGTAATTTTCACAATTACTCCATGATAAACCTCAGGTTTTGCTGTAAACTAAACAGTGGGGTGTAAATTACAAAATATTTGGTTTGCCTTTATAAGCCCATCAGAATAGGGAAGAGTGGGTTACTTTCTGTTTTAATTTTCCCAACTTAAGGATCATATCTGGTATTTTAGCATATTCTGTGTGGTATAGACCTAGGGAGTAATAGCAAAAACATAGGATTGATGCAGTCAGATCTGGATATTGACCTTTCCTAGTTTGAATTTTAGTATTGGACATGGTGGAATTAGCGAATCGGACTAACTGTACAGCTGCAATGGAAACAGTTTTTTTTTATTGGACTTCAGTTGTTACTGATTACTTGAAGGTATATATAAACTCAGATGCTTCAAGGCTGTGAGATTCTTACATAAACAATTGAGAGTTATGCAGCTTTTAAAACCACTGGAAGACAAATCACACAAACTACCTTTGGTTCCCATAATTTGTTGTACCAAGCATGCACATTTCTTTTTTATTTAAAGTAAATATATATCAAATGATCATGTTTATGTACTTTTGTTCATGATTTTGATCTCTATTTTCATAGACATACTTTTAGCATGCAAGCACTTATGTGACCAAAATCTGGTGCTGTTTATGAAGAAACTTTAAAGGTTTACAACTGAATTTTTACAACTGAGTTGTTAAAACATATTCAGAAAGACTGTCTGTCAGAATGACACAGCCCCTTATCCCCTTTATATTAATAATGGTTTGTCTTAATTATATTAATGGGCACTTTCTGTATTTATGTATTGCGGGCTTTTGGACTTGTCCAGTCAGTTCCCAAACCTGCACTGGTATGTTCACGGTGTGGGACAGTAGTCAGACAACTAAATCAACCAAAAATTTAAGAATGAGCAAGCATCTCCTCTGATTGGTTATTACCTGTGACAGAAAAACCAGTACAGTGTAGTCAAGTAGTATGAAATGATAATCAGACCTGCCAACCCTCACGATTTTGGTGTGAATTTCATGACTCTCGATAGCAATTCATGGATTCATGCCACATGCAAAGAAATCACGAATTCCTGAATTCTCAATTGGCTTAAATCAGGAATAGAATAACTTTTATCCCATTAAGTGCTAGTTGCAATATCAGCAGTTGTAACTGATGCCAATGACAGTCATGATGTTAGTAGAACTATATCCAGTTGTTACAGTTTGCCCTGTAGCAAGCATTGTAAAGTATTTAATCTATATTTAGAACAGAAGTTTTACAAATACTCGTGAGCAAAACAGGGCCCCAACTGATTTTTTTTTTAAAATGCCACATATACAAACTCGGAGTAACTGTAATTTTTTATAACAAATACTAAATGAAGAGAGCTTTATTGAGTGTAGAAATTTTTTAGATATTGAATAATTAGCATGTATTGTAATTTGTTCGAGTTCATATTTTATCGCGCATGCACTGACACCACTAATTGTTAACCATTCAACATTTCATCTTCTGGATTAATACCATTTCTTAATTGAGCTACTTAAAATGTTTTCACCTCCAAGATAAAAAGATACGTATTCCACAAAAAAGTGAAGCATAGATTGGAGTACACCAAAAATTGGCCTTGCATTCAGCCATGAAACATTGATGGACATTATCCTCTTTGCACAGTAGCGTGCCGCGAATATTAGAATTTGGAATGTGCACAGGGGCTCGTACCATTGCTTACAATTTAGCTGTAATACATGTACTATATAATAATATTATTTAGTATAGTACAAATATGACAGCTAAATTGTAAGCATTGATACGAGCCCCCTAGACATGTGGCAAAACGATGTGAAAAAGCACACTGCTAGCAAAAAGCATAGAGATATTGGGGACATTAAGAGCACCCCCAGCAAATTTCAGCTCTGGATTACTTTAAGCCACCTACTCAAGTCCTGCATGCTACAAATGCTGTAGCATTGTTTGTGGGTGTTCTTGTTGAATATAACCTGTCTTTCTCAGTTGGAGATCAACAACAGTGACAGTGGAAGAGTTTTTCCTATTGTGAGGAAAAAGAAGACAAACTTTAGTGCCTCCTTAGGTGCTGAAATTTTGCAACAATTTTAGTCACCAAGATTAACCAGCAGGCAAGAAGCCTGAACTGTTTTGAAATTTTTTTTTTAACATAACCCATTTGAGGAAGTTCAAGACTGCCACAGCATCATATCATGACAAATAGTGTGAAGGTTGTGTATATCAGTAAATTTGGCTGCAAATAAATTTGTACATATAATCAGTGTAAATAATATGTTTTTGTTTTATTTTGGGATTTTTATATATTACAGTACTGACCATCAAAGTCAATGGAGCTAGTGTCATGGTATAATTTTTCACTGTGTTCAAAATTTACTAATTTTTATCCCTCTGTTCACTAATTGCGAGTCTGGAGGGTTGGCAGCTCTGGATAATGGATAATAGTGGTATGTGATTCCATGTGGATATGCAAGTTGTCAAACATCGAGTTTGATATGGAAATATACTGTACAGGTCACCCAAAGGTACCAGTAAGTGTCTGCATGAATTGCATTGTTTTAAAATAGGTGAGATTGGAGCCCAGACTGCCAACAATACCAATATAATTTGGGGATTGAATTAACAGAGTAATGTGTACCTAAGGTGATATTAGTGACATGACCAGTTCATTGGTATACACAGACCTGCCAACTCTTACGAATTTGCCGTAAGTCTTCCGAAAGTTACACTTAAAATACGGACTTATGGCATACAAGCAAAAACTATGGAAAAATTATCGTTGCCGAATAATCCAGATAATTGGTTCATCCATGTTTGATATGGATCTGGGTTTCATATTAGAATTAGTAAAATTAGTCAGGGAACCAAACTAACTTTACAGCAGCACCCCAGACGCATTAAACTGTACCTATTTGTTCATGCGAAGCGTCTGCATGATCAAACTGTTGATTATAGAATTTTTTAATGTGGCGCTCTACAGTTTCATATTTTGCATAGGGTTAGAATTTTAATGGAAAAGAATTCCCCTGGGTTTCCTCACTAGTTATACTGGCTATTTAAAAAAGACCTTGTATATCTTAGGTATTGTTCAAAGAACCTTTAATTTCCTTTATTTTGGTGTATGATTGATGGGTGTAATATGGGTTATAGAGTATACTGCTTGGCCTTACTCCAGATGTGTACCTTTCAAAAATGTGCTAGCTCCACTTGGTCATTTTCACTTCCTGAACTTCAGAGGTAAATTGTAAGAAAAAGAGCCGATAACTTTTTTTACATTTTATATATTTGGTAATTCATTCATTGCACTTTCAGAAACTGGTATTCTCTAGATTGGCAAAATTCATTTTCCCTATTTTAGTAGCTGCTAAGGATAGTGTATTTTAGACAAATTCAAGCTTCATTTTGGAGCACAAGGGAGCAGTCATTTTAGTTAGCAGTGTGCTAAGATCATTTACAACTTCCAAAAGTACAATATCCAAACAACTGTCAGCCACATTACATCAAAGTAGCATAGAGGCATGCCAACATTCTCTCCACTGTGCATGTTTTAAATGCAAACAACTTCACCTTATGTCACTCTCTCAAAAGTACATAATAACTGGTGAGCGCCCCCTTAAAGAGCACATAGGTATTATTATTTTATGATTTAATTTTGATTGTATGGCTGAAACATTTAAGTTGCAAGCAACCAAAACAGTCCTTTTGAATAGTTCTCCTGTATTTCCCCCCTCAGAACAGTATTTATTTGTGTCAGAATCTCAAACAGGTACAGCTCCCTCCCAAACTGCATTGATAAAAAGTGAGCTTTTTTAAAAATGCATATTGCGTTTTGTCAACATAGCAACCAGTGTTATTCTGAAAGACAGGAACATGAAACTAGCCATAATTATTCCCAAGATGTCAACAATAAATTTTACAGTTTGAAAAGGGACGGAACAGGTGAGGTTCATAAAGGTCAAAGGGTAAAATATTAGCTTATTGTTTAATATGGAAGAAAGCAAATTTGCTTTGTCATCATTTATTTTTTAATTTCATTGCAAATAAATGAAAACAAACATTTTCACTATATATTTCTTTTACTTAATGCAACAGTTTTAAATTTAAGTTGACTTTATTCCTATATTCTAAGATTTCTAATTTCCCCATAATTAAGGTCACTACTCACACAAATATGCCTCATGGCAAATTATGTAAGCAAGAGCAAAATAAGCATAATTAGCTTATTTTCATGCATAAAATCAATATTAATGTACCATTTTATTCAGAACATCAAATATAATAATATGAAAAAAAGAAAAATAATTGCATAAATTTTTATATTTTTTTAAGGTGGCGCTCTACAGTTTCATATTTTGCATAGGGTCAGAATTTTAAAGAAAAAGAAATCCCCTGGGTTTCCTTACTAGTTATACTGGCTATTTAAAAAAGACCTTGTATATCTTAGGTATTGTTCAAAAAACCTTTAATTTCCTTTATTTTGGTGTATGATTGATGGGTGTAATATGGGTTATAGAGTATACTGCTTGGCCTTACTCCAAATGTGCACCTTTCAAAAATGTGCTAGCTCCACTTGGTCATTTTCACTTCCTGAACTTCAGAGGTAAATTGTAAAAAAAAAGAGCCGATAACTTTTTTTTACATTTTATATATTTGGTAATTCATTCATTGCACTTTCAGAAACTGGTATTGTCTAGTCTGGCAAAATTCATTTTCCCTATTTTAATAGCTGCTAAGGATAGTGTACTTTAGACAAATTCAAGCTTCTTTTTGGAGCACAAGGGAGCAGTCATTTTAGTTACCAGTGTGCTAAGATCATTTACAGTTTCCAAAAGTACAATATCCAAACAACTGTCAGCCACATTACATCAAAGTAGCATAGAGGCATGCCAACATTCTCTCCACTGTGCATGTTTTAAATGCAAACAACTTCACCTTACATATGTCACTCTCTCAAAAGTACATAATAACTGGTGAGCGCCCCCTAAAAATGGCGTCCAGAAAGCAATGCATGTTTAAGACGAAAGGGGAAAGAAGCTTTTAAAAATGTGTTAATAATCAACACAAAAGAATATAAAGGAGTATTCAGATTCTTGTGAATAAAAGCTGGAAAAGACACAATTACATTTATTGGATATCACGTGCCAATCTGAGTATGTCCCGTGGCGGGAGATATGATTGCCGTCGTCATGTGAAATGGAAAATGAATTCCCAAGAATTATGTCAAGTTGAGAGAGAGCAACAAACCATTGAGGTGCATAGGGTTTGGAACTAAAGTTTGTGCAACTGTACTAGTGTACTTTGCAAACTTTTCAGTTAAACATGCTGTTTATCGTCACTGCGTTGAACTTTTACTTATGTTTTCCAGCTTTGCAATAGCAGTTATTGATATTTTGTTACCTTACTGAAAACTGGTCAATCTTACGGAGAAAAATCAACTGCCTCACTGAGATGGAGTCGCAGGTCTGTATACATTGTTGATTGAAAATTCACTAAACCTACTCAAATGTCAAGTGAAATTTCAGGCAGTTGAGTGAATTTTCTAATTGTCAAGTTTGGGTTTGGGCTGACCATTGTTTCTTTTAAATAATTACAATAATAATAATAAAAATAGCAACTTTTTATTTCAAGGGGATGACAATCCTTTTTGTGGTCTTTTTGTGCATATTTACATACGGAGTACATAGTTGCATTCGCATTAAGAAAGACACATAGTCTTTATTCTTTGAACAGGGGAAACAACAAGACTGAAGAAAAAACACAATACACAAGTTCATACTGAAAGAAAAAAGAAAACACATTAATAAGGAGCTACATTTATATATGGACATAATTAAACCAAAAATGTTGTTAGATAATAATTCCAGCTGAGTGTTTACGGTACCAAAATAAGGAGGCAAAAATGTGGAAGGTTTGTGAATTCATATGTGTAAGTTTTATTTCTCAAATCAGTCAAGGACCACTTTTTATACATTCAGTTATATTATTATTATGAAATACATTTATATTTGGAATTTCTCTAATTTCCATTGGGATTGTTTCAAATTATTGGTCCCAAATATTGAAACATCTTTGAGTTCGTTATTTGGAATGGAAAGTTTATTAGCTGCAAATGATCCTAAATTAAAGCCTTGTTTTCTATTATGAAATAGTTTCTTGAGATATGATGGGGCCATATTGTTTTATACTGGGCAAGTTGAGCCTTTCTCAAGAATATTTGTTCACTTACTATTAATATTTTAATATCATTGGTTGTGGTTTGGTTTTAGCATTTTCTAGGATGAATCTGCAAGCACTTTTTTCGCAAGCTGAATAATTTTCAAATATTCTTGTCAGAAACCTTTCTCCAGAAATCATTACAATAGTCTAGATATGGTTGTATATAGCTTTTTTTTTACTATATTAACCTGTGTTTGGTTGATAGATATTGCCTTTTCATGCTTAATAACCAGAGATTAACTGACTTTATGACAAATGATTTTGTCATGTGTAGCCATTTGTAGAGAAATTTCACTGAGTGTAAGATTCACATTATTTTCCAGTTTCACTTTTGTTGGGTAGAAATCATTTGTCCTTCAGTCTGTGTTTTCTTTTCATGCCCTTACACCAGAATCTAATCTAAGTACAGCTATCCAAGTGTCAGCCATTAGCAAATGCTGGCCAATATTGCACAAACCTTCAAATTATTCTTCATTATGTTAGAAACCACTGATTATTTAATGCCCATGATATTGGAAATATCTTGCACATATCAAGTATCTTCATTGTGTCCATCACTGCAGTCAGTACCTGCTCACAAGTCACAGACAATGGTCTTCCAAGTAAGTCATCTTCCATGGAATCACAACAATCTTTACAATGATGAAACTACCTCACACGTGTAGGATATGAAAGAATTACATTCGTATACTTTATCCTAGTCAGTCAAAGAGTACCCTAAGAGTCAGTCCTGATATCAGTCAGAGAGTACCCAAAGAGTTGGTCTTGATATCAGTCAGAGAGTACCCTAAGAGTCTTGATATCAGTCAGAGAGTACCCGAAGAGTCAGTCTTGATATCAGTCAGAGAGTACTTGAAGAGTCAGTCTTGATATCAGTCGGAGAGTACTCTAAGATTCAGTCTTGATATAAGTCAGAGAGTACTCTAAGATTCAGTCTTGATATCAGTCAGAGAGTACTCGAAGAGTCAGTCTTGATATCAGTCAGAGAGTACTCTAAGATTCAGTCTTGATATAAGTCAGAGAGTACTCTAAGATTCAGTCTTGATATCAGTCAGAGAGTACTCTAAGATTCAGTCTTGATATAGTCCGAGAGTACTCTAAGATTCAGTCTTGATATCAGTCAGAGAGTACCCTAAGAGTCTTGATATCAGTCAGAGAGTACCCTAAGAGTCAATCTTAATATTGGTCAGAGAGTAAGAGTAATGCCAACAGGTACCTGGGTACTCAGGTACCTGCCCGTTAATAATAATCTGTGTAATAAAATAAAACCAGGTATCCGTTTTTTAAAAAGTTTCCAAGTTCAGATCGAGATACAGAATAACAATTACATTTCGAGGCTCATGTCGTGTGTACATTTAATCTCACAATAGAAACATCCGATTTAACTAATATCATTTTTGCCTCAAGTTTGTGGCCCTGAAGCTAGTGTTAGCTGTTCAAGTTAGGGCCGATGTTCACATGTTCATTTACTGGACACATTTTATTAATGGGAAACCAAAGATAGATATGTTTGTCATGGCAATGGTAACACAAAAACTTGGTCACCATAACATGTACTTCTTACACCATGTCAGGAAAAAATGAATGAAATGGACAACTATACAGAATGAAATTTTTCACTGAAATATTTAAATATAAATGGAATAAAATCTTTCTTATTTAATAACATCGAAAAAAAGTTAATAAAAATTAACCAAGTGCATAAATCTGATAAGTTTTACATGAATTTTAAATGAAACAATTCCAAGAAAATAGACGGGTTTCTTGAATCTGAAACCATTTTCATAGATTCATTCTATTTTGATACTACATATGTAGTGTACCAGTCTAAATTGAAAAAAATGGTGCCATATATCAAAATAGTCTTTATCGATGTGACTGATGGATGCTACATGACTGAAAAATGTTCAAGGAGAGGGATTTTGTTAAACTTAAAAACATGTTGCACTGGATCGTCGCTAAGGGACGAACCATAGCAGGCCAAGGATAATACAACAGTCATCATTTGTAGACTGTATGACTATTCGCAAAAGTTATTTTAGAGATGTAGACCCTAGTAAAAGTCACACAGGTCATGTAGGCATTCAACACCAACTATTTCAGTAATGGATGTCATTTTTTAGAATTTGATTCTACATACCTTTAAGTGGCAAGTATTCACTTCTTTGGATTCTTATACATCCACATTTCTTTGGAAGGTCATTATTTAGATGCTCCGAGAAGTGTATAGAACAAAATCAATGTTAAAGTACTTAAGACATTTTGGATGAAATAAATCTAAAGGTGAGATCCAGTACAATCTGGATTGAATGTCGCAAGCCATGATGTCACAATGAAAGCTATGCAGAATGATAAATTCGTAACTACCCAATATTGTGACGATTCCACTCGACGTGCTCTTTTCTTGACTCAAGTTTAGTACATGGCCACCATTGTAAAAGACAATAGAGATTGATAATTTTCATCTGGAAGTTTCTTGATAACAGTTAAGGTGCAGAACATTCAATTGTCAGGACTGAATAGACTTTGGTTAAAGTAAATTAGTGTTAAATTTTAATGACAATTTGTTTAATTTAAAATGACCAAATGCGTATACATGACCCGTGTGACTCACAGTTAAAGTGAATGTTATGCATAAATAATTTATCGATTTCTTTTTGTGTCTATACTCTTGTACTAACTACTAATCCACATGGATTTAGCCAATTTGTGACAAAAATTTTAACTGCGGATCCAGGTAAGTAGCAAAAATAAATGTATGTTTCGTACAGTTTTCTGTAATTATGACATGTTATATATATATAGATTGTTCTTTTTATGCTCAGATTGCGCTTTTTGCCACTTATATTAGTAATACTTACGCTTGTACCTCTCTTGGGGGTTGGCATGTGTGAACCTACAACATAGCAGTTCAGGTTCATATTTAATACAATTTCCCTTTGACCGGGTACCCAGGTAACCAATCGTTAAGATTGATGGGAACCTGGTAGAAATTTTCCAAACTTTTGATGTCTCAAGAGAGTATCCAAAGAGTCAATTTTGACATCAGGCAGAGAGTACCCTAAGAGTCAGTCTTGATATCGGTCAGAGAGTGCTCTAAGATTCAGTTTTTATATCACAGTACCCTAAGAGTCAGTCTTGATATCAGTCCCAGAGTACCGAAAGAGTCGGTCTTGATATAAGTCGCAGAGTACTCCTAAGAGCACCTAGATTTAACTTTGCTCAGTAACATAATTGTTTCTCCTCCAATTTTTCTTTGACACCATAATTTATCTACGTCAGATGCATGCAGGTCATGTTACTAAGTATTGATTAAAATTAAATTTATTCACAGGTTTGGAGAAAATAAAAATTATAACAGAATAATCAGAGCTTTTCTGATAACTTGCATACTGCAGTGTGCACTCAGAGTTTGTTTGAGTCTTTGACAGAGGCACCCTCCACAGTTTTTATCATGTCAGGTGCATCTAATTGGGCAGGATATGATATTGTGTTTTTAAATCATTGTAATGCATACAGTCATTGTTTAGTTGACATTTCAAAAAAGAAACAAAAGGAAAACTTTTTTTGTTTGTTCTGGGAATTAAGTATCATCTAAATTGGATTTTTTCAAGGATACATGTAATGCATATTGTGTAAACAGGGACTTGTATATTTTGTCATTTTATTTATGTATTCAAAACTACCGTGATACATATCAGATCCAAGACTTGATCGTGACATATTGCATATGAAAGACGGTCATCATGATACAAACAATACAACATGGCTGTTGAAAAAATCTATATTTGAATTGCCCTGTGTGTTATTTTACAAACATTTAATTTCATGGCAAGAAACACTGCATTTCTGAAGGATTACAGATGTAGAGCAAACATTCTTTGTGACAAACAATAAACATGTTATCTCTGTCCACATTTAGTTCTTCACTGAACTTATTGGTTTTATTTGTTTGAATTGGCTTTGCTTTGGGATAGTCACCCTACCTTCAGCTTCAGTACTATCCAGCACTCTATGTAGAACTGTAAAACTGGAAGCCAAGTTCAATACATATATCCAAATCTCTCAGCAGAATTGTAAAACTGGAGTGAAATGAAAAAGTTGATAAAATGCTTGCAACAGTCCAGTTAACATTTTTATGCACTTTTGTAAAACCTCTCTGATTTGAGTAAAAACTCGTAATTTTGCATGCTGATTATTCATAAACTGCTATATTATTTGAGTATAACACTCAAGTTGTGAAGTTTGATGAAAGCCTGCAGTTAGGACAAGAGCTGGTTGTCCAGGGTGTAGGGTCATTATACCAAGAGTTTTTGTAAATTGTTTATTTTTATTGATGAAGATGAAGATACTCAAACACGTGCTTTTATTTCTTTTTGTTAGATAGCAGACTCAGAAATGCTTGATTGTTATTGTGCTGTATCCAAACAACTGTTGGATTATGAGAGTCAGGTTTTATCAAGCCCCCCAAGCTTACCAGTGCCAAAGCCAATGTCCAAATGCGGCCTTCGGTCTAAATTATCATTCTTTGAGAATAGTCTTCCAACTATTGAAGAAGTCTGTGATTAAGCATTTAGGTATTAAACTTAATGATTTCTCTCTCTCTCTCTCTCTCTCTCTCTCTCTCTAACACTTTAGTCTTAATTGAGCTTCCACTTTAGGCACAGCATTGTCCAGATATATCTTTATAAATCCATTATTTATAATTCATGCAATTTTGTGGATTTCCTAGTACATTAAGATAGAAGTTGTATAATTTTTCTGCCCATGGACAGGGAATTCTTTGGATATAGGACAATCTTGTTTGTATTTCCTAACATGACCTGTTAAAGGATACTCCAGAAATAAAGACAATGGATGGGGTTGGAACTTGGAAGGCACTAATTTAACACAGCAGTGGTTCACTATGTTTTTGAAATACTGCATATTTGCAGGATTAAAATGCAGTGAAATTGAAAATTGTCACAAACTTTACAAATATGCATTTGAAAAATTACACAACTGGGGGTGGGGGCTGATGCAAGATGGGTTGGCAAGTAACTTTTCTCAAGACAAAATAGCAATTTAAAATTCTTGCACACCTAACATGAACAATGACAAGAAATTCTAGGCAAGGCAAGAAAAATAGTTAACAATAAATTTTGAACAAATGGAATTTTTTGAGCATAACAATAAAGATTTTGAAGGAAAAAAAACTAAATGTCTTATTCTGTAATTTTGATTAGAGGTGTCACACTAATGTAAATATGGTTACATTATTTATTTTTCTCCCCAGAGATTTCCATGGTCCAGGGATAAGATGCAAATATTCAGGATACTACTGGTCACAAAATGGCAGGGACCAGCAAGTATGCCATTGACTTTTTTACAGTCATTGCCCGTGTTTCTACAAAAGTGCAATATCAACAAGAGAATATATATCTACTGATGTAAAACAAAAATCCATTTGTGTACATACATATTTTCATCTTTCAACTTACACCATGTGTTACTTGTAAAACATGAGGCCATTGTATATTTAAGATGAGGATGTTTAACATATTGTACTTTTATAAGGCTTATAAAGTTCTTTACACTCACTTATAAGTTTAGTCAAACTGTAAACTGTACAAACCCAGATCTGCCATTGCATAATGCATCAGCCAATCTGGGTATATGCGGGTTTTTTAAGGAGTAATCAATAGAATAAACAACATAGACCCTGAACTGCTAGTGCATTATGCAGCAGCAGATCAGAGCCTATGTTGCTTGCAGTTGGACTGGACTAATAAGTGAGTATACACTCTGTCAGCGAAAGAGCTGTTATGCTTGGTACGTTAAATTATTATAAGTAAATTGGTACATTATATTATTATAAGTAAATGTATCCATGCATATATGCACTATTACTCCTAACAGACTGCACAGACCAAGATCTGACAGCACATTATTATGCATGTCTGAAGTTGGACTTGACTTTTAAGTGAGTGTATATGGTACATTTTTAAGATGCACCAATGAACATTTCCAAACTTGACATGAGAACCTATAATATTACATTATCAAAAATGTTAATGCTGAATGAACACATAAAAAACCACCATGTGGGACAAAATGCATACAATTCAATACTAAAGTTGAAATATATTTTTATTTTTAATTGAACAATATTTATTAGTGGTCATTGGATTTGAATTTCAAATGTGTATGTTAGAAAGGGTGTCAGGTATTTATGCCAGTTTTAAATGTGTATGTTAGGAAGCATGTCAGGTCTGCATGTTATGTTAGGAAAAGAGTCAGATCTTTATGCCAGTTTTAAATGTGTAGGGCATAGCTTGTACATATCTACTTGTAATTCCTTTTTTTAAGCTGATGTAACATTTTTATGTTTAGACTTTCATTGTTGTTTTCCCTGCCTTATCTTTGCTTCTGATTCTCTCTCTCTCTCTCTCTCTCTCTCTCTCTCTCTGAGTTATCTCGTATAATCAGGGTTTACACAATCTTGAAAGTACTTGAATTTCCAAACAAATGTATATCATTAGGAACATTCATTTATTAATAAAGATCTGTATTTTACCCATCCCCTCTTGCCCCTCACCTTGTCTTTCATGTAAACCTAGTTCAATAAATATTAATATTCAGAGATTTTGTCTAAGAATGAAGTACTTAAATAGAATTTTGTGGACTATTCACACTGTAATCAATCACCATTCTTCATAAGTTCAGACACAATTAGTGCTTGAAATTACATGTTTTATCACTAAAATTTGTTTTAATTTACTGATGAAATGTTTGTATGAACTGTGCATCATGGATCATATATGTGCTATGACTCCTATATAAAATATATGATTCAATAAAAATGCTTTATTAATAAGAATAAATACATTAATATTCTAGATTCTGACAGTTTTATTGATCATAGAAGTCACCTTAATATTTACTCCTGCCCCCACCAGACCCCTCAATCTTGATGTACCATTTCCTAGCATTCAGAAAAAAAATTGAAGTTTTCATTGTAGTTATTTGAATAATATCAAGTCATTATCTTACTGTGGAGATGTGCTGCTTGAACAAAACATAGTCCAACATGGATCTTTATGCTTTTCATCATTCATTAATATAATATTATCTCTTTAACGATATATTTACCTTGTTGCTATTATACAAGTTTATCCTGTAAAAGCTGTTAATTTTCTTCCATAGGTTATATTGAAGCTTCTGATTGATTTTTTTTGTGCAAGAACAAATGCAAATGTATGAATTCAGAGTTTTATATTAATAAAAGTGCTTCTTCACAGGTTTTATCAGTGTTGACAGTAACATTTTGCCATCGAATGTTATATTTATGCCTTGTTTGTTTGCAAGTCTTTGTTGTGAATATTGCTTGTAATGTCTCATCTGTGTACATTTTCATCACATACATAGGGCAATTGCAGTTAAAAGTAAAAGCAGGTGCTGGAGGTGTGCCTATTTACAATGGGGTTATCGCCTCCATTTTACCATATTAGTTTTGGTTCAAAAAGCATTGTGATGTTTATTTTCACACCAACATACACAATGAAATATAAGAACCAGATTTTTATTTTCCCCATATTGGAACTTTTTTCAAGGAAAGCCCCAAATTCATGTATACAATAATGGCATTCAAAATGCATATTTATGCTAAAATGTATTTATTTATATAGATGTTTATCGTAAATGTATTTGAATTATTATATCGGATGGTGTATTTTTTTTAACTGAATAAAATTTCATATATTCACATCTTGTCTCTGTCTTTACTTTCATCATGTAACTTAGAGTGACTTAACAAGGGAATTGAAATTAATACAAACTTTCTCCAACTTGAATTTCATATTCAGTGGAGGGTGTGTGAGATGCATTTTATAGATATTAAAAAGAAAAATTCTTCTCCATGCTAAATAAGTTACTTCTGAGTTTTATGTAAATTTTATGTGATATTGGGGGAGGGGGATAGGTAAAATATGAAGTACCATCATTGTTATTACTGGTGGTTGATAAGTCAGCTTGTGTTGATTATGTTGGCAAAGAAAATGTGACGTGGGTTTTTTTATTGGTTGAAGCACTCGGAATAATCTAAACCATTTGGCCTAAATAATATCAATCTCAGAATGCACATTTGATTAGATAATATTCTTAAATTAGCTGTTGGATATATCTAACGTCATGCAACACTGCGTTTGCGAAAATAGCGCTAAAAAGTAGATCAAGACTCCCTCAGATTGATAATGACTACATATGGCAAAACACTCAGCAGGAGGGACAAGAGATTGAATGAAATAGAAAAGGATGCAGAAAGATAATAATTACATTGGACAAGTTACAGCAAAGACTTAATTAGATTGGACAAGTTAGAGCAAAGAGTAGTAAGACAGTACAGTCTGTTTTGGTAATCGAATTCCAAAACCCAAACTCTGGTCTGTTTAATTTTAGTGATTAACTTAAGAGTTTTTACAAATGCTAAAAAAGGTCTCTGGAAAACTCGATTTGTGATTTTATAATTTTAAAATTCATTTATCGGGACATCTGCAGGATTGAGGACCTTGGTAGACTCCAGACCTCAAATCTCTTTGAGACATTTTCATTTTGTCAGACTTTTATGTCAGTATCTAGAATCTTCCATAAATGAGCAGTTTTTGTCAGAAAATTATAAATGTTTCGAGACATCCTGGACACCCACCAATAAAGTCCAGTAATGAGAATTTTCCATTTTTCGGCGGATTTCCACTTTTCCGTGGTTGCCATGTTCATTTTCGAGATCAATGTAAATCTTATGAGATTTTTGGGGGTGTAGAGAGTAATGTGGTCGGGTAACGCCGTTACTGAGACACGGGTTAGTAACTAACTGAAGCCGTACAATGAACGTATTTTATCCTTTGGTATCGAAACAAAACCAGTCTACGCATATTTGACCAATCGATGCACGGTTAACCTTCCCCAGCTGAGGCATCAGACCATGTGTGTCCGCAATTTTGATTGGGATGGAAATGGAGTTTTCCCACTGAAGTAATTTTCTAAACAATGAAATTGGCGGAGAAGTCATGTTTAGAAATATCATACATGTGCCATGCTTCTTGTTTGGAGAAATATTTGTAATTTTTGGGATGATCTGTTGTATAAAGTCAAAATCGGATTAAATTGAAGTATGGCTTGTAATCGAAACTAATAAAAATATATTAATACTGAAGAAAGTTTTTAGATAGCTTCGTTTTGTTCAAGATACGTGTCATCCTTTAAACCGATCTCGGTATTCCCGGCTTCCATTACATTCCAACCAACTGAAATATAGGTCAGCAGAACTTAAAAACATGTCCTCTTCTGTCAGAATTTGAATTTATTAGAAAACATCAGAGAAAGTCAAGTCCGACTGAAGCAATATGACTTTAATTTGCAGAAAAGCGTCGATATGGACTGCCAGATGTGCGAGATATTGTTGGAAATTTGACTTCTCGTTCCGATGTTAGTCGACCTCGGACCACGCTTCAGAGCGCCGTTGTTAGGCAGTAAAACGGCGACCCCAAAACAAATATCAGGGTCGACGTCTTACGTTATAGGACTTGGACTGTCACCGAAAACAGTCAAAAGACCAAATCCAAAGGTAGAGCTAGAATACGTGTCAATGTGTGAAAAGATTGCCAGTTCAGAAGTTAAAAAAAAAAAAAAAAAAAAAATATTTTTAACACGGAATCACAAAACTTGGAAAAATATGGTGCAAAAAGCCAGAACAAAACCCTTGTTGTTTTGTTTGAACAGTATTCAAGGAAACATTTTAAGAATTATATATAACATTATAATCTATATGGGGATTCTGTGAAAAGCTGGGAGCTTGTTGAAAACTCTCTCCCCTATTACAGAATAAATTTAACGATCACTAATTGTCTACCGATTTAAGGTAGATAAATCTTATATAAAAGTATACTTGAACTTTGTAATAATGCAAAATTTTGTAGAGATAATTTCGCAGTACATTCTGTCGTGGTCAGCGCGACACGTAACTATTAAGACTGCCCTATGGGCTAGGCTCTCAATAACATGGCAGTCTGTCGTCAGCGTGACACGTAAACATAGAGTTTGACGTATGGGGTAGATTCGCAATAAATTACTGGCTGCGACGGATGGGAGCTGCTCTGTTTGGGGCATGGATTGAATTTTAATTGGTGTCCGTTCGATAATGGTCTGACAGATATGTCAGTGTTTGGTCAGTTAGTGGGAAATTGCAGAGTTGAGCAAAATTTCGGAAACTCGGGCCATTTGAATCATGTGTCATAGGATATTTTCCAGAATAGATATTAATAAAGGCGGACTAGAGAGGATTTTTCTGACTTCAATGGAGTGTTAAAATTTTGGCGGTTAGAGAAAGTTAATCCTGATTGGCCAATCTCAACGAGTGGTGGTGTATTACCTGACTGAATTCAAGGTTCATAGTAAATCTCCCTCGCGAAATTAAACAGTTTACGTTTCGGAGGCAAGCTAGAATTTAGCTCCGGGAAATAATAAGTATTTTTCGTTAGATTGTCCAAGGGACGTTTGTCGGGAAGTTGAGCACACGAAAGTGGGAGATTCAACCCATAGTATGAATGTGTCTCAATAAAGCATATGGTTGGTCTCAAGAAGTTAATTGTTTGCACGTATTTTGTTTTTCGTAGTGTTATATGAATAATGTATTATATGAATGAGTTCGGATTTAGCGGTTGTGTATGTAATAGTGTTACGTATCGGCTCGTTTAAAGTAACATAAAGAAAAGAGCGAAGACAACAAGCTTTGTAAGTTTTAACAAAAATAATTTATTTCCCTAGAAAACACGGTGAAAAGGTGAAAATATGAAACAGGACTTACGATTTGCGAAGAAAATCCAAACATTTGTCCTAGAATTGTGAAAACATATAAGTCCTATCAATAAACAGTTCTAATTGAAGCTAGTCTGAATCTCAATTCCGTTCCAAGATGGTGGATGATGACGTCAGACGAAGTTTTTGCACAAATGTCCAGAATTTTCACTTTGAATCACAATTTGTACTGTTCTGTTCCAATTTAGAATTAATTTCACCAAATGTCTTTATCCAAAGCCAGTTGTGTAGTTCTCCAGGGAAAATAATTATTGTTTAACAAGTAGATGAACTACAGCTGTCATCTATAACAATACACATCTCACTCTACAGACGTACAAATGAACAACTTTTTCCAGCACCACAAAAAGAAAACCTTCTTCTCAAGGTATATGAACGACTCTACAAGGTGTTAAAATATGACTCTGACCGACTATTTCACAGATACCTGAGTATTTAAACTGAACGAAAACGTCATTTCATGTACACGCACGAAGAACGCGTGGTTATTTCGAAATCTCACCATCGCAGTACAAAGTGTAAACAAGTATAATTAGAAATGACCTTGGTCACAACCAATCATTTACGTAGCTTGTTTACTTAAATAGGCAAACCATGACATGCAAAATCGTGCTCACGCGTGTCATATTTACGTTCTAAATAAACATGACGTTTCTTTCAAAATGTCAGACACTGTGAACATAATCGTCATCAAAATAAAAATTATAATAATGAAATAAAAAAAGAGTTCAAACTTTAACACACAAGTAATTAAACTACATGGTTGTAAGAATAGAAATCATGTAGTGTAGGAATTTCATACATTACTCTGACGCGCATTGTGACAATTATTTAATTTGTCTCGAAGACTATAGTATTCATGGATCCTAAAGATTTCATTCATTTCTTCTATTACAAATTGGGAGAAGTAAATTATCTGTTTTGAATAATTTGAATCATGTATGCTGAGAATTGGTTTTTCTGTGTATGGAAATGTATGTCAATGAATCGCTAATTAGCAAAGTAACGTAATTAGGACAAAGAGTTAATTCCGTTAATTCGTTTGTGGAATTAAGTTGTTAATTCTTTTCAACCGAGTATCGATTGTGTTAGCATTAGGGAGACATGTTGACCGACATCTTCACTTAGTGATTTACAGCCGACATGGGCGCAATAATAGTTATCAAAGAGGTCTAATTATGTCATAGTTCAAGTTAGGAATGCGAGTAGCCGCTATCAAAACATTAATTTATGATGATCGGGTGTGTGTATCAGTGTTAGGTGCGAACTGACCATAGCCGAGCGCTGTTGAATCACGACAAACGATATTTCACGTACAAAGAATGGGAGTATTGTTTGATCCCAGGACAAGAAAAACCTAAAACGTATTTAGGTTGGGTATTATGCTTTATTTGAAGGAAATAGCTCTATACCTGTACTGCACAATGAAAAGAACACAGTCTACAACCAAGGTGGTTGATGACCCGAAGTGGCTGGAGAGAGAGAGAACGAAAAGAAATACGGCAACACCGACCTATCACCCACAGTGATTTGGAAAAGACCGGAAGCAACCAGGTGATGCTGACATGCCGGTAATTTGAATTCGATCAGTCACACGATTATGTGATGAAATTTGTTTTATCGGTGTAACAACAGCTATTTGAATTTCGCATAACTCTATTTCTAAGTGAAAGTGAATCATTCAAATGTGTTCAATTTCGTTTTGTTTATGTAATTGGTTAAATTGTTATGTTTTAATTACGGTGGCTTGTGTTCTTCTATTCTTTATCTCTGTTCTGATCTCTGTTATTCCATCAGTAAATTTCATATTTTATGTTATTCTTTGCACAATCCGGGCAATAACACCAAGGTCAATCATCTCCTAGATAACCATAACCAAAAATCAAAAGGAGGTCATGTCATCATCCCACCTCCTGACAATTACATTTGGGTTAGAATCTTGCAGCATCGAAAATTACATCAATGTGTAAATTTCTTTTATACTCTGGCAAAACCTCATTCACAGAACGCGATAAAAACGTTAATTACTCTTAAGCTCTATCAAATTAGTGTAGAACATTTATTTTCACGCGCCAAATTTTCAGTCGCTACGGTGTTTTTCATACAACGCAGGAAACACTTCCCTTGGAGATCATCACTTCAATAACTTCTAACCGAAAGAACACAAAAATGAGTGAAATGAATGTCAAAGACCCCACATGTTTCCTTGAATGTTTCTTTAGTTGTTTGATCGTCTTGTTATTTGGTTTGCAATATTTTAATTGTGTATTGGCTGTATAATAAAATCTAGCAACTTTTGTTTCACAGTTCAGAATTACAAACAATGCTTGTACTCGGATTCTTTGCGTTTGAAATAGTTATTTGATATCATATAATTGTTTTTGACGTTAGTTATTTAGGTCATTTTAAGTTACTTGACGTCGAATATGTACTCATGTCAGATAGTTATTCACGTTTTTTAACGTCATATAGTTATTTTGACACCAGATAGTTATAAAGAGGATCTCAGATGGGTAATGATTTAATACTGAATTTATGAAACGAGTTTAAATATATCCAGCTTTTGCGAGCCTTGGCGAGCAAAAGCTACGTATTATGCAACGAGATTCATAAATTTAATATTAAATCAATACTCATTTGAGATTCTTTTCACCACATAGAATTTATTTTAGTGGAAATTATTTAGACAGAAAGAAGAAGGAATAATTTCTTTGATTCTGACTGAGATACCGCACCTTTCATCTGTTGTTCTTAAAAGATAAAGATAGTCCCAAACTCATGAAGAACTATTAAGATTTAAAAGTGGATTACTATTTTTTACAGATTATAAATCACAGAACAAGTGTTCTTCCGAATAAATTGAATATCTTCAGGGTCGGATCGGGGAGGGTGTCCCAGGGTGTCCGGAAACCCCCACCCCGTAAAAAAATGACAAACACACACACCAACGTACAGTCGCTTGTCACTTCAAATTTGACCACCGTTTTATTTATGTGCATCTTTATTGGGTATTATGCACACTCTAAGTAAACAGACACATAGACTTTTGCTGTGATGTCCTTTTGAGTAAGATCAGGCCCCTTTAGAAATTCTGGTACCCACCCCACCCCACCCCCCATCACTTAACATGATCCATTCCTGAGTTTACACAGACAAAATCATTTTTCAACACAGAATGTCAGTTTTACTTCTAAACATTCCATTGTTGCGATATTCATGTGAAAGGGCGATTATTAAATTCAGAAAGTCCCATATTTACTGAAATGTATTTGTGACCAGATATTTGCATCATTTGATTTGGAACAGTAGATTACAGAAGACATAAACAAACGTTATTTTGAATCAGAATTGCACCACATATTACCGCGTAAATATGCTGTGGTTTGACAAAGTTGTCAGTTAGGAGACCAGCTTATGTCCAAGTTCTTCCGTGAGCAGAAGTGAATTTACTTACTTCTATCAGTTAACATTTAAACCACTCTTTTATTTAGGGTGGATTCCATATTACAGGTATACCGTCCCCCAGCTCACACACCCACTATCAACTGAGCAATACTCTTAGTTTTGATTCTTGTTTTTCTTGTATTGGGGTTGACGCCATTTGTTATATCATGATATGTTATACATGACGTAACGAGCCCCTGTGGCGGTAAATTGGCCATATTCAGACAGACGTGACCATTTTTTCCCCCAATTCTCTTTAGTGACTCGAGTCGAAAAATGGCCCTCAAAATGTTCATAGTAATAGCGAAAACAAAAAAACAAAAATCCAGAAGGCGGTATTAAAAAAGCTTTCCCACGATCGCACCCAATCAGTAAAGAGAATGTTGCACAAGAATCTCATGTGCTTATTTGGACCATTCAGAATCACAGTGTTATGTTAACATGTTGTCATATCAAAAATATGACACTGCACATACTATAGGAAAAGTGTACAAACTATGTTATAAACTTTTATTTTTATTTTGGGGCAGATAATATGTGCGAGGTCGTTTTACAGATGTAGGGAACCACTAACGCAAGATAAGTAATCACTTTGTCAGCGCTTACGATTTCCCTTAGCACTGCTGCTATAATGTAAGTAGTGAGTGGGGGCCATATAGGGTCACATAGGGTCTCATGTTAAATTTGGTCGTTTGCACTATGGGGTCAAAATTTATAGGGTCACGTAGACCTCTATGTTACATTTGGTCGTTTGCACTATGGGTTCAAATGGGACTTTAACATGGGCCACTCTAGGATCAATGGGAATTGACGTCAAGGTACTGGACACTGGCAGCAATGTTGCAAGTGGCTGACCTCAATCGGACGGAACAGTGTGGCAAGGGGCTGACCTGAACACGCGCTACTCTAGGGAAAAATAGAGACATAGACATAGAGACGTGAGTTAGAGACAGGGTTAGAAATAGAGACAGAGACATAGACGTACATACACAAAGATTTATGAACACAAATCAATCACACAAAAAATTGACTAAAAATTTTTTACGCAAGAATGAATAGATATTTTTTCAAGGCAAGGGAGTGACCTGAAAAGGGTCCTTTAACTTTCTATTTTGTCTAATCTCTTCTTCTCCTCCACAAACATCTTATTTTCTCCACTACATTCTTCTTCTTCCTTTGCTTCTCCTTTTCATCCTCTTCTTCTTCCTTCTACTCTATCTCCTCTTTTTTATCTTTTCATTCTCCTCTACTTTTATCACCTTAGCATTCCATCTTACCATTTCTTCTTTTTCCTCCTTTTCCTCCTTTTCTTCTTTTTCCTGTCTGATCAGCTCTCTCAGTCTGTCCTTCGCTTTCTTCAAATTATTAAGTTCCATCCTCTCTCTATGGGGACTATAACGCCCATTCTCCACTTTCACCAGCAGTTCCTCTATCATCCCCAGGTCATATGCTACCTGTTGCAACTTCATCATTTTGTCTACAATATTACTGGTCATCTTCTTTTATTCAATGCTGATTTTGATGAACGCTACAATTTATATACCTCAAACACGGACGTGAAGGAAAACATCCCCTCTTACCAATTACACATATTACATACCAAACAATCGACAGGGATGAGAGTGCTAACCTAAAATAAAGTTTTATACAAAATAACACACTAATACTAACAAAACCACTATACCTTCTATCAATACATAGTGGAGAAGGAAAGTTTTTTTATGTACAAAACACACCATTACCTACAATCACATCAGCAAAGGAGTTAGTGTTTATAGTGACACTACTTCACATTCACACAAAACAAACACTCATGAGTGTAGGGACAAGGGGTTTGTTAAGGGAAAAAAGACGCACGCAAACACACACACACACGTACGCGCACGCACACAAACACAAACAAAACTACACACACACGTACGCACACACACATAATTATATGATTGGCAACTTGATCAGTCTCTTTTCTAGAAATCTGGTTATCCCTGAAAAGGGTTGTTGTTTTAAACTTCAGATACACCTGGTTAATGTTGACACCTCCCAGGCCGGGCACCACAGACACAACGCCGACTCCAGTCTTGCTCCCAATTGATGTGTGTGGTTCGGAGTACGGAGGCAGCTTGAGTGGCTTCACTATCCCATTCCTCCATTTGAGGGATAGTAAAGACTTGTTCTTGCCTCCTTCTTCTATTCTGCACCCGTGGATGTTCTGGTCGTTGAGGCTCCCATTCTTGTCTCTGCCTCTCTAGTTCTTCTTTCCAATTGTCTGTCTCGGGAACCACAGGTCTTCGTGCTGGTAGTATTGGTGGCAGTGGTGCTTGGCGCTGTGGAGGTGTCCTCCCCATGGGTTTCACCTCACAGCTTGCTCTAAGGGTGACGTGTGACAGGATTATACTATTCTATTGTTTTCTTCTCCTCCTCTTCTTCAGTTCTGGCTTTCTCCTGGATCGTCTCCATAGCCAGCTCATCCAGGATTCACCTGGCATACTCCAGGTGCATCTGAAGCTCCAACAGTTTGCTGATTCTGCTCATTTTTGAATGTTGACTAGTCATCAATGGGTAACCAGACTGACGAACGCTACGGTTTATATGCCTGAAGCACGGACGTGAAGGAAAACACCCGCTTACACAAAAACTAACAATACCCACTTCAGCATCAATATCATGGAACGCACGGACCTAAAAGAAACACTCACGTTCACTTTTCTCCTACGAACACACTTTATTATCACTCATACACATAAAAAACACATTATCTTACAAGTCAGGGAAACGAAGTGTTTATAGGCACACTTCTAATTTTTACTTACAAATACACACACACTATTTTATAAGCCAGAAAAACAAAGTGTTCATAGGCACACTTCTATTTTTTAACCTACCAACACACAAAGACAGACAAATTTTTGGCAATAGAATAGTATATATTTTCTAGACTGTTGGGGTAGCCCTGAAAAGGGCTGTTCAGTTGGGGGTTGTTGCAATCTCTTATCGTCTAAGATTGCGTCCCCGTCTGGCTGCAGGCTTTCCTACAGGATAGGGTCTGCTTCATCAGAAGGAGAAGAACTCTTTCGTGTCCACGCGGCAGTCCACAAAACCTGTCTGGCTCCTGCTGTTGTTTCTGCTGCTGCAGTTGCTGTGGAGTACTTTTGTTGTTTCTGAAGTCTGTACTTCTCGGTCCATTCTTCTTGCTCCTTCTTGATTTCGTCTTCAAACATCTCTTCTATCAGGTCTTGGGCCACACCCTGACATTTTCAATCTCATCAGACTTGGGTATCAGGTTTTGCTTGACACGATGTAAATTCATGTGGGCTTCGTTTAGCTTTGCTAGTCTTGAACACATCTTGATAGGTTGACGAATAAACAGTGGAGGGTGAGACTGTTCGTTCGTTCGTTCTTTGGAATTAAGGTGGCTCGCGTATATATTGTACATGTGCCACTGTTTAATGCCTGCATGGCAGGCTGTTAAATATTCCTGGAATAGGGAATCAGAGCCACATCACCCAGGCTTTAATGCACTCAATGAGTGCTGATAAATAAGCCGTCAGGCAGAGAAACGGTAACTGGAGTGTTTCACATTGCCTTAATGGATGGCTTGATGAGTGGGAGTTGACCCATCACGCACCCATGTTACGGTCGCTTTTATCAATCAGTGTTCTGAGTGGGATTCGAGGCACGCACTCAGTTTTGGGTAGCATATTTTTGTGCGTGCATTGCACGCTGTTAAATGAGTGTTTGGCAGAGGCAAAGGTGGAGAAGGGCCGACAGGGCGGCGCGAAACCACACCAAAGGGTCCGTAGAGTCCATGTCGTTGATCTTGCCCGAATTTTGAATATATGATGGATTTATAGCCGAAAGGTTTGGTATTTAGAATTTGGAATTACTCTGTGCTGTTTTTTTTTT